>PVIC010008344.1:0-48441 GCA_004025085.1 Thryonomys swinderianus | reverse complement strand
CAATCCTCCTGTCTCTGCCTCCCGAGTGCTGGGATTACAGGCGTGAGCCACCACGCCCAGCATTGTGGTATGCGGTGTTGATTGTTGGTGGGCGTGAGTCTCCACGCCCAGCATTGTATGTGGTTTCCGGGGATCGAACTCAGGACCCTGCGCTTGCAAGGCAGGCGCCGGAACCACTGAGCTAACCCTCCGGCCCCTTTATTTTTCTTTTGAAACAAGAGTCTCAGTAAGTTGCCCACACTGGCCACAAACTTGCAATTCTCTCACCCCAGCTCTCAAAGAACTGGGGTCCCATGCAGGTGTGACCATATTCACGCCCAGAGATTTATACCTTGAGTTCTTGGGATACCAGGAAGTACTACTACATGTCTCTGCATATCTGCCTGTGCAGGAGGTTTATGTCAGAGTGGGGAGGGGGATCTAGTCCTGGAACATAGTAAAATGTTTTTTTTTTTTCTTCATTCACATTACATTTCAGTCATTCTTTGCAGAAATGTTGGGTAACAGAGACGGGACACTGATCTCCACTTTGGTTTGCCTAAGATCTCGTGTAAGGGAAACCCAGACAGCACGTATCTCCCCCACTTCCTTCCCCTCCTCCAATATGAGGAAGAAGTCAGGAGCCTGATTTCAAAAGGGCAGGCTTTGACTCCTGTACACTGTTATTGGCCGAGTGTGCCTTGGGCTGTCTTTGTCCCCTCTGCTAATCTTAGATTGGAAGCACCCCCCGAGTGACATGAATGGCCAAGCATGTGGCACAAGACTTGCAAGCTCCAGCCTGAGCCACAGTAGTCTGTGTGCCGGAAGTGGGCCCTCCCTTTTCTGAGTACGTCCCAAGCACATGCTTTGAGGCAGTTACATAGCAGTGGCCTTTTTACTTTAGATTGATGCTTCCTGGGCTAACTCACCTCCATCCTCCTTTCTCAGCCTCACTCTAAAGTAGTTCAGCTCCTTTAGTTTTGTCACCCAGTCCTTCCTTTGCCCTGCCCTTCCCACCACAGGTTCACTGTGCTCCTTGCTCTGTCTCTTGTGGTGTAAACATTTCTTCTACCACAAACAGGGTTGCCAAATAAAGGGTAGGATGCTAGTCACAGTGGAATCCCCAATCAACACTAAATTTATTTTCAGTTTGAGTACATCCTAAGCACTATTTGGGACATATTTAAACTAAATGTTGTTTGTTGTTGACTGAAGTTCAAATTCAGCTGAGTATAGTATATATTTATAAGTTTGCCAACTCCACAAACAGATAACCATCCCAGTGACATTATTAAAATTTTCCTCCCCACAGTAGCAGCTATTGGCCTTAAGAGTACCAAAGGGAATGAGAATCTTCTCAGATATTTCCTAAGGCTGTTTTGACTAATTTAAAAAGAAAAATGCCTGTAAGTTAATGGCAGATTCGGACAACTGGAAGGGATTTCTGTGATTTCAGAGCATGAGGTAAGTGTCAATTTGGTTTTGGGGGATCCTGTGATAAATGTTAAGATGTCTGTGTTTTAGGCAGAGTGTCAGCTCTGGGAGTAGGTGAGAGTTAGCAGTTAGGAAAATTTAACATTCCATCTCAACCTGAACTGTAGAGAAGTCTTAGCTTTCTTACATAACCTGCCATTTTGATGGGCAGGCTTTAACTGAACAGGGCGGAAAGTCCACCTCAAGAGGGTGTGGTGAGTGAGGGCTTGGGCTCGGGACCTGAGACACACCATGAAGAGGTGGTCATAGCAGTTCAAGATTATATTAGGCAGTTTTATGAATCGTAGAAATGGCTTTTTCATGCAGCTCCAAAGGCATGAGATTGAAGGGAAAAGGCCAAAGGGAGTGATTTGTGTCTGTCAGCCCAATTATGGAGATGTCTGGAAATAGCGAGTCATCAGATGACAACTCTGCCCTCAGGGAATTGAATT
The DNA here is from genome assembly GCA_004025085.1 of Thryonomys swinderianus. Classification (NCBI taxonomy): domain Eukaryota; kingdom Metazoa; phylum Chordata; class Mammalia; order Rodentia; family Thryonomyidae; genus Thryonomys; species Thryonomys swinderianus. The sequence continues at coordinate 46,537 of PVIC010008344.1, read as the reverse complement.
TATGGGTGAAAAACTTGCAAATAGAATCATTTATCCCAAATCTTCTGTCCCCTCCTTTTGTTTCTTCCTTAATCCCCTTTCCTCCCTCAGAGACACAGATAGGTCTGCAGTGGCCACCAGGAGGAATAAGCAAGGGATGGCTGGTAATGACTTGGCCACCCCCGGAGAGATTGCATGGTGGTTCAGCAACGTTTCTTGAGAGCTTTCTGTATGTGATCAGTTTCATATTTCAGTGCTTGTGTGTTCCTGGCAGGGTTTGGGGTGGTGGTACTTTTTTTTTTTTTAAGATAAGGAGGAAAATAACCTCTTACTCTAAAAGCACCTTGGCATTTGAGTTCTTGTCAGTGTTCCCAAGTCTCTTTGGGATTCCCAGTCTGAATTTACAAGATTTGAGTGTCTTGGTATCTGAGAGCTGTCACGGGTTCTCAGAAAATTTGTAAACAATGGACTGAAGGAAGAAATCCATGCCATGGAATCCTCTTTGGTGTGTGTAGCAGGGTTCCGTGATGTGTTAAATGGCACATCCAGCAGTAATGAGATGTTATGTCAGAAGACTGTAAAAAATTAGTAGCTTTTGGTGTACAAAGAAATTGAAAGAAATTAATAACTTCTGAAAGATTTTTGCTCTAGGATATTTTGGTTGTATTTTATTGGTTTTAAATTCTATTTAATAAGCCCTATATTTTGTGGTGGTGCTATTGATTTTAAGTATAACTTGGGGAAAAAGATAATTTTATCCCCATTCCTTAAGGGTAATGCACTTAGAAATATCTTTCAACTTATCTTTAAAATCTTTTTATTTACAAGGGACTTCCAACTTCAGGTTTAATTGGCTCCTGAACATTGAGTCTTGAGACATGACATGGTCATGACATAAACTCATCCTATAGGCTATGTTATGTGAAATGCTTCTATTATATACTGGGCTTCCATTCTTGGAAGTTCATTTTATAATTTGTATAATATGCAGTAACAAAGTGGATATGAAAATACATCAAAAATACAAGTGCACTTTTTTTTTTTTTTGAGACAGGATCTCACTTTGTAATTCAGGCTGGCCCTGAGCTCACTATGAAGCCTAGGTAAGCCTCGAACTCACACCAATCCTCCTGCCTCTGCCTCCCGAGTGCTGGGATTACAGGCATGTGGTACTGATGGCTGGTGGGCATGAGTCACCACACCCAGTATTGCTGTATGTGGTACAGGGGACTGAACTCGGGACTTTGTGTTTGCAAGGCAGGTGCTGGAACCACTGAGCTAAATCCTTGGCCCTACAAGTGCACTTTTACAGCACAGATATTTTAAAAATATTCCAAACCAATGATTTTAAAGATTTTTTTTTTTTTGAGACAGGGTCTCACTTTGTAGTTCAGGCTGGCCCTGAGTTCACTATGGAGCCTAGGCAAGCCTTGAACTCAGCAATCCTCCTGCCTCTGCCTCCCGAGTGCTGGTATTACAGGCTTGAGCCACCAAGCCTGGCATCTGTGGTATGAGGTACTGATTGCCAGTGGGCATACCATGCCCAGTATTGTTGTATGTGGTTACCGGGGATTAAACCAGGGACCTTGTGCTTGCAAGGCAGGCACTGGAACCACTGAGCCAAATCTCTGGACCGATTTTAAAGATTTTTAAAAGTTTTGTTATCAATGTTACTTTGGGAGAATTTCTTCTTAGGCTGAATTGATGAAGCTTCTGAGTCTTTGTTAAATCCCCTGAAAACCAATAAAGGTATTTCCCCTTGTTTTAGGGACCTTCAAACAGATACCTGCCTCAAATTCTGTGGTGAATAGAGGATGAATTTCTTAATTGCTACAAGTTGAAAGAGGGGCAGTTTCCATGGCAACTTCTTCAGTCACCCATGTTCTTACATTTCAGAAGGATCTTCATTGTTGGGCTATGAATGCATTATTGAGAATTCAATCACATCTTTGGAATGTGAAGAACAGTTGTAAAAGAAATCCATTTGCCTTTAAGCACAGGTAGAACAAACAACTAGCTGGGTCTGTGATGTGCCCAACTGATCCCTGCCAGTCTACTAACCAAGATGTTACCTCAGAAATTGGCATGAGTAGGTCTGATGGGCATCTAGATTTGACCTTACCAGAGGGAGTCACAAGGTGAGCTGTCTTTGGTTAGATTCCGATGTTTGTACATCATTAGAATTACTCATTTAATTTGTATACTTGGAAATGATTGATATATATGTTTCAGGAAAGTCAGGAAAATAGAAATTTTGTTTAGAAGACCCAATTCATGCTGTCATTATTTTCTGATTCTTCCTTTTAAATGAAGAGGACAAAGAATTATCTTGTAATGACCAGTGTGAGCACAGAATTTTATGTGTTTATGGTTCATGAACAGTTGAAGTTCCTGCAGAAATGACTTGAAAGGAAGATCTTTTATTTCCCAGCTTCCTAAGATGAAACACATCTAATTGTGGATGAGATGAATAAAAGTATTTTCTTCAAACATTTTTGAGTACTTAGTTTTTCTTACTGATCTTCTCTATAAGATTTGGTACTTTGTCATTGTGATAAAAACAGCATGGTACTGGCAAAGAAACAGACCTGAGGACCATGGAATAGATTAGAAGATTCAGGAACAACTCCAGACATACTAAGCCACCTACCTCATCTTTGACAAAGTAACCAAACATCCTCATTGAAGAAAAGATAGGATCTTTAATAAATGGTGCTGGAAAAACTGGGTTTCAACCTGCCAAAGATTAGACCTAGACCTGAGTCTTTCACTGTGCAATAAACTGAAATCAAAGTGGATTAAAGATCTAAATATTAAAGCAAACATTAAACCTGCTAAATATTAAAACAAACACTAAACCGACATTAGGTAGAATTCTTGGAGACATTGGCATAGGGAAAGACTTTATGAACAAAACCTCAGCAGCTCATAAACTAGCAGAGAGAATCAACAACTACAATCTCATCTTATTGAAAAGCTTCTGCACAGCAAGAGAAACCACCAACAGAGCAAAAAGACAACCTTTAATGCGGGAAAAGCTTTTACCAGTTATTCTTCAGACAAGGACTACTATCTACAATATATAAAGAACTTAAAAAATCAGACCCTCCAGAATTAAAAACCCAGTTTTAAAATGAGCATTTGAAATGAGAGCTTGTTGGGAGGCTCTAGCAGGGGAGTTCAGCCACTTGTACACCTTGAATGGAGAAACGGTCCTCCACTGTCAGGGTGGTCATCCTCTCTGACGGGGTGGGCAGCTTCCGGAGGAATGTACATGGGGTGGTAAAGTAAGAAGAGGATACCTGTCTAGCCATTCTGATCAGCCAAATCAGACCTGGCGATCAGTGGGGTGACAAGATGTTTCAGCCAGATCCCTCTCACGTCCGGGGATCTGAAATGAAGACATTTTTCAGATGAAGAAGTAAAAGCAGCAAATAAACATACTAAGAAATATTCACTGGTCATTCGAAAGATGCAGATGAAAATGACCCTGAGATTTCATCTCATTCCAGAAAGAATGGCCACTATCAAATAATCAAACAATAACATTCTGGCGTGGCTATGGGAAAAGGGAACTGCTCTCCGCTGATGGCGGGAGTGTAGATTGGTACAACCACTGTGGAGATTCCTCAAAACCTAGAATTAGAGGTCCCATCTGACCTTGATATTTCCCTACTAGTTTTATACATGAAATAATTAAAAAGCATCATATTACAGCCACATATGTGCACCTATGTTTGCAGCAGCTCGATTTGTGGTAGCTAAATCTTGGAAACAGTCCAAATGCCCATCAGCTGGAGACTCGATAAGGATGAAACATGGGTTTTTTTTTCATACAATGGCGTGCTACTCAGCCTTAAAGTATGATAAATTAGAGACATTTATAGCTAAATGAATGCACATTAGGCCATGCTCATGAGTAAAATAAATAAGACACATGTAAATACCATCACTTCTCTAGTGTGAGAAACTGAAAGTGTAAATGAGGCCCAAACTGTGTGATAGGTATTGTGAAATAGGACTAAAATCAAAGGTGAAGGGGAATGAGCGGTTCAGAGGAAAACAAGAGAAAGGAAAAATTGAGTGTAAAAAGGACAGATGGAAATAAAGCTTATGTGTATGGGGTGGTGGAGGGGCTTCAGGGGAATAAGAGTAAAAATCAAGATCTATCATGTACAGGTACAAATTCTCAACGATGAATGTGAAAATAATGTATACTTAAATATACCAATAATGCAACATTTAAATAGTCGAGGACTCAATGTAGCGCCTCTTGTTATCTGGTTGATTGGCATTTTCAAAAGTTTAGACAGTGTTAAAACAGGAAGAACAACAGTAGTTTTTCATTACTGCTAATATTCAAGTAAATGTCAATATAAACCAGCCTAAATTAAGTATGGAAGGTACTTGCCTCGTACTGTACCACAAGAAACAAAAGAAATATGAGAAATGACCCCTATTTGCTTCCAATTGCTTGGTCTGATTATCCGACCCCTTCTTTATGCTTTACAAGCAGTATGACATGAATTTAAATTGAATTTTCATTAGAATCTGTATACTGATGCTTTTCCTGTTCATTCTGTTTCCTGTGTTAGGTAACATTTCTGATATTTGTAGTCACTGTCATTCTTGTGCTCAGGTTTTCCAATTCTCAAAATGTTGTCTCTGAAGCAAAATGCAGTCTAACCCAGCCCCACCCTTAGGACACAACGTGGTAGAAGCAGTCTCACCAGTGAACTTGAAAGTTTGGGAAGTAGGACCATATTGATAGAAGAAATATTTTTAAAGCAAGTCATTATATTTAGTCTTTCTGAAGTAATTAAGTTAAGCTTCCAAGAAGTTTCAAGGGTTGGAAGAGCAAGTACAGTGTTCATTATGATGCCTTTCTGATGTCTTGTTGGCAGTCAAGATGGGAGAAGGCAGAAAGGCAGCTCCTACTGGTGCACTTTTGATTTCCAGCACAAGGGTACTATAGCTGAAAGCCCAGCCATCCATCTATGGGTGACATTGGGTGCCCGGAGCCACCTCTGAACCTCCGTGTACGTATCTTTTTTAAACTTCTGAGGCTAATGAAGTAAGGACTTGTTAAGATTCAGCCATGTTTATTCTTTCTTTAGAGACTCTCTTTCCTTATATGTCGAGGCTGTCCTTTTGCTCCTCTGAAATAGATTTTATTTAAACACTGAAAGATTAGCCAATTGAGGTTGGTGTGGTGGCATATGCCTATAATCCTAGTACCTGGGAAGCCAAAGCAGGAGAATTACCATGAGTTTGAGCCCAGCCTGGACTACACAGTGAGACCCTTTCTCAAAAAAACAGACGAGGTAGTTCTCAGGTCAGTGACAAGTGAGGATGTGATCTACTGGCATGATTAACACCGCAGGCTGGGTCATGGCTAAGGATGCTGTGGTCCACACTGAAGCTCTGTTGGAACTTCTCTGCGACTGAGGACCGAAGGAGTTCTCTTGTTCATTTCCGTCCGGCATCCCCCTGTCATGTGTAGTCCCTCTTCATTGCTGGCTAATGGCAAGAGTTCACTGGGAGGTACAGGTGTGTGTTGTACCTTCCACTTATTTCTTTGTGAAAAGGAATTTGGTCTGTTGAAACTCTGCTTTGTATGTCTGTACTTAGCTAATTGTGTAACGGATATCCAGTACCGATTCAACTTAGCTATTATGAGAACCTACACTGGTCATGATGGAAGTGAGGTGGGACCATATTCATGCTTAAGGAAAGTCAAGTAATCTGAACAAAATAAATGTTTCACAAAGCAGATCTCACTTGGGAATGTCTGTTCAAGTTTTAGTTTTAAAACTGGGTTTCTCGGGTGTTTCAGCTGAAGTCAGGGGGAAGGTGGGAGGGTTCTCTCGGGCTGACGCTGCCACAGCTCACCAGCCTCCTTGCCATCCTGTATCACTTCGTTCCGCTGGACACCCTGACGTCTGCTTTGACCCGAGCACAGCGCCCCCTTGCGGGAGAGCTAGGAGCCCTCATAGTAACTTGGTATTTTCTTCACAGCATGTGTGTGTGACGTACGGGTGTAACTTGTACACTTTAAAGTATTTTTTTTTTTTGAGACAGGGTCTCACTTTGTAGTTCAGGCTGGCCCTGAGCTCACTATGTAGCCCAGGTAAGTCTCAAACTCAGCAATCCTCCTGTCTCTGCCTCCTGAGTGCTGGGATGACAGGCGTGAGCCACCACGCCTGGCACTTTAAAGTATTTTAAATTGTCCAATAATCTTGCTTTACATTTTGAAAGAGCTTTACAGTTTTAGAAAGGACCATCCATCTCTTTGAATGAACGGTTTTAAGAGGTGAGAAAATACTCTTTTGTATTTATTTTATATTTGAATCAAAAGTGTCTGTTCCTTACACAGGGTGTGATGGATGGCAGGATGAAGTTTGTTTGTTTGTTTGGTTTCTGAGACAGGGTCTCGCTTCGTATTTCATTCTGGGCCTGAGCTCACTGTGTAGCCCAGGCAAGCCTTGAACTCACAGCAATCCTCCTGCTTCTGCCTCCTGAGTGCTGGGACGACAGGCGTGAGCCACCACACCCAGCAGCAGGATGAAGTTTGACTCCAACTCAGACCTTCTAGTTTTATGTCCATTGCTCCAGACTTGAGATTGCCGCTTTAAACTTCTGGTCCTGTGTATTTCAGAATCTCTTTTCCACTTAGGTCTAATTTGAGGTGGTGCCGTACTGCTCCTTGTTAGGAAAGAAAGAAGCTACGCGCCATCAGCTGTTGCATGGGGCTAACCCAGGCCTGAGGTTTCTGGTGGAAAAGCTCTCATCCTCCTACAGGTGTAGCCAGGAGGGGGCGCACTCTTGGTTCGTGTGACCTTTGCCCTTCTGCTGCCCTTGCTGCCTGGCTTCTCTGTTCCGTCCTCCCCTTAAAAGACCTACGCTCACCCCTCAGGAACAAGCTGAAACACCGCCACAGCAGTGATGTTTTCTCTGTTTGTCCTGGTAATTGCTCTCTCTTGAGTTCCTGTGGTACCTCCGCTCTCTCTTGCTGCCCTCATCACACACTGCTGTACGTTGTAGCTATTTGTCTTTATTATATTTCTTCCTGGAAGATTATGAGAGCTCCCCAAGGGCAGTGGCCATTGCTTATTCATCTTGGCGAACAGGTAGCACTTAGCACAGTGCCGGAAACCTGGAAAGCTTGTGGGATTCTTGTGGTACGCTTGTGTTTGTGAAGTGAATGAGCTTAGACATTGCTGCACTTCCGCCTAGAGATAAAGTGGTTGTAGATTTTTTTTTTTAAGTCGTGTGGATGTTACAGGGAATCCTCATATTGGTGTAAGTATCACCTGACTGGTACGTAACTAAGAAACAGAATTGTGTATTTTTATGGCTCTGTCACTTGATAACATTGCAAGGCACTTTGGAGAATGCTCCCAGGAAGAAGTGTGACATAAGAGCCTTCTAGAGTCCTGCCCAGCTGGCTGCTTTGTGTTGTCTGTGTACCCTGTTAGGCGAGGCTGTGGCACAGCTGTCTTTTACCCACAAGTTTTCTACCTGTAGCTCCTGGATTGGCAGTAGGGGAAAAAACAGTTTTGCAGATTTTAGCTTTTTCTTACATAAGTTTGGAAATACTTGAGAGAATTTCTGGATAGTAAAAATTCCATTGATAAGACTGGTTAATTTTGAATGTTACATTTTTTGTAAAGTTTGCTTTTTAGATGTTGATATGTTTACCTTTTACTCCATGTTCTTTCAATTCTGTATATTGGTCTGGCCTGAGAATTGACACGTGTGTGTGTGTGTGTGTGTGTGTGTGTGTGTGTGTGTGGTACCTGGGATGGAACTGGAGCCCTTGTGTATCCAAGGTTGGCGCGGTACCACTTGAGCTAAATCCTCAGCCCAAGAGAACGGACATATTTTAAATGAACTTTTCCCTTCTACCTACCCTGCAAAATAATTTTGACCACCAGAGACACCAAGACAGATCAGTATTGGAGAATGAAGGACTTTGATGTTAAACTCTCAAAATGCGTAAGATATAAGCAGATCCAAGGAGACTGATTTGTTGTAGAGGTAAGAATAGGACAAAGTCTAAGGCGAAAGTGAGCACGTAATAAATACTCAGAGGCTAGGTGACAGAATTTTGGTGGAAGATTCACTAGAACAAGGTTCTCAAACTGCAGGTGCATCATTTGTGTCCTGTTGCCAGTTCGTTACCCACACTTTTGTTTTCCTCTGCCCTGAAATCCTGTCCCTTTGTGGAGTTCTATAGGGTTGGTGTGTGGCCTGGGCATCTGCATCATGGATCTGAGGTGATGTGTCTCAGCTTAATAAAATAAATGAGGATCTGCTGAGAGAGCAGGGCCTATCTGTTGGTGTTTCTTAGAGTTCTGGATGAGATCTTAAGATCTAAGGTGGAGAGACTGGAATCAAGCTAGAGGGTCTGTCTGGAGCTCTGGAGCAAGCCTGCGAGGTGAACCGGTGAGGGGACACCATCAGGAACACAAGGTGGGACTTCTCCTCAGAAGGGAGGACTGAAGGAAACGAGTGTTTACTTTCTTTAAGCTGCTAAAATGTTGCAGAGAAATTTTCCTGTGTCATCCACTGAAAGGTTTTAGAAGGTAAAGTTTTTCATCCACCCTCTGATGGGTCAACAGTTGGACCTTCTAGATATCCAAAGAAGGCTCAGATCAGTGATTAGTCTAGGGTTTTAAATTGAAATCCTGAACTTTAAACCTTGGAAATGGGAGCCAGCGAACCAACTTCCCCAAACTGTAGAATTTAGTGTGGACACATTGTGATAGGACAACTTCACTGTATTAAGAAATGCCCGGCTGGTTGGGGGGGGGGCATGGCTGTGTCTGGGTTGGCTATGGAGGCATGGCTGTGGGTGCTATGTGGTTCCTTGTCTGTTCTTTGCTGGTACCATCTTCCTGTGCTTCCTGGACACACTGAACTGAACAGTTCCGTTCTTCCATACCCTTCTGCCATGGTGTCCTGCCTTGGAGCCAACTGCCCCTAAACTGGATCCCCTCAAAGCACTGGCTAAATCAAATCCTCCTCTCTTAAATTGTGAGTGTTGGGTATTGTGTCCCAGTGTTGGGAGATCTGACTAATACCCGTGTTTGATGAGGACAGAGTCCATGGTCTTTAGTCCGTTTTTCAGTTTCTCTTAACTGGAGGTTAGGGTTAGATGGTTTAGTACTTGGCTTGCCCTCTCTCTCTTCTCCTTTTTAAAAAAATCATGAAAAAGTTCCCGTTTGTGATAAAAAAAAATAAGTAGCCAGAAGAACAAAGAAGACCTGGCCCATAAGATGGAGTGAGGAGAAGCCCCTCCATGTGTTGGTGTGTGGGTGGGCACACCATCATTAATAACCAGGGGAGAGGGACCGGGAAGCTGTCTGAAGCATGTGATGAATTCTTCTGTCTCTTGTGGAGCCATTTCAGTGGTCTCAGCTGAAACACAAAGGGAGGGCTATTTTAACCGCAAGGAGGTGAATTACTATCAAAGTTTAGAGCTGCACAAAAAAAGCTGATGTGTGAAATACGACCATGTGTGAATGGATTTCTCAAGTGTTTCATTAAAGATTCGTCAGAATGGTTAGCCCTCTAACCACGCTATAGTTTCTGGCTTCTGATTCCTTTGTGGAACTAAAAATGCTCTTGGGAAGAGAAGCTAAACAAGTCTTTTGTTTAGATTTCCATATATTGATTAATGGACCCAGCAGAGCATCCTGCCGTGAATTTGGTCTGCTGATGGTAACCATCACAGTGAGCAAAGCTTTTCTGAACTGGCACTTTGCACGCAGCTTATAGGCTATTATATTGGGTGTGATGATTTTAAAAAAAAACCCTCAGAACTAGAATAAAAATGGCCATTTCCAAATGGCCTATTGATTTGCAAAAACCTTTTTTGTGTCAAATTGAGCGGTCTCATGTCTGAGTTGAAGAAAAAAATGCAGGTCATTTTCACTTTATTATTGTGTCTTCAAGGCTTAGGTTGACATTTCAGTGGTGATATTTACCTCCTATGGAAAAGTCTGCTTATATCTCATACTTTGGCTGCATGTGTAAAGATCTGGTTCTTCTACTTACACTGTGAAACATGTCTCCAGCTCCTCTTAGAGTGTGAGTCACAGCCAGTGACTGTGGATCTGTAAGGCCTAATTATGACTCAAGCTCACCCATAACCTGGGGACCACCTCCCCACCAATGTGCCCTGCTGGGCTATTTACAGAAGATGCCCAGGAATTGCTAGATGGCTGCGTGTGCGGGGCTGATAGGGCATCTGTTTATTTACTTCATCACTGTCTTCAGTCTTGAGCCCTTCAAGAGAGTTGCAAAAGGTAATAAACCATGTCTGGCTGTACCTGGGCAGTATGTGTTTTTGTCTACTGACAGGGACTCTTGCAAATGTGAGGTCTGTGTTTACATGATGCTTTTGTCTCCATATCTGATTAGACAGGTCCGGATTTGATTTTTTTAAAAACATGTTGAAGCAGCTTTGGAGTGTGTCTTGCTTCCAAAAAGAATGATCATAATAAATACAGAAGGTAGTTGAAATATGTACTATTTTCTGGATGTCTTCCTGAACAGGAAGTATCAAGGAGAAAGTAAGTTCCAAGAATCACAAATGCTTTTTCGCTGCAGAAACATGACGCGATTCCTTTTGACAGAGAGGCTCTTCTTATGTTCAGGCAGTCTGCAGACCAAGGGGCCAGCTGCCACTTTCTAAACTTGCTTTTAACCTGTATTTCACCTCATTGCAGTAGTGCCTTCCTTTTCTCTTCTTCAAATGGCACAAATCTTAGTAAAAGGTGAGGAGGAGGTACTGGAAATAGATATGATTAGAAATGGACGAATGATTCTTCTGGTCTGAGGCTTCTCAGAGTTTGAATACTGAGAATTTGCTTTATGGTGGACAGGAAACCAGGGATCGTAAAGATCTGAAGGTTGTGTACTTCCCTGACTTGGTGTCAGTTTTGGTGATAAGGAGTATGACAGCAAGAAGAAAAACTTCAACCCCAACTCTGTGTGTGAAACAGAACATTCTAGTACATCCCGACTATAACAGTATACCCGTGGGGTAGATGCCATGTTTAAGGGTTTTTCACAATATAATATTATGCTGTGTAAAATCCCTCTTACTACTGTGTTCAGCAAATTGAACTCAAATGTGCCCGTGTACCTTTTATCTCTTGTATAGCAAATTATATTTGTCAGAAATATTTCTTGAGTAGTTTTGAGTATAGGAGTCTGAAAAACAGTATTCAATAGAACCCTTTTATACTAAAATTGAGACAGCACGTACTTTAGGAAAACATGTTATTTAAAAACAATTTTGAGTATTTTCAAACTTTCCTCTATTTTCCCTCCACATTTTTTTTTCCTAGCCACAGGCCTTGGCATAGAGGAAACAAACAAAATAAATCTTTTTTCTCCTGTGTTTCCTACTCTCGAATTATAGCTCCCTGAGCACCCTCTCAGGTTTTCCTCCAAAGGTATAGGATAGGCTTAAAGATGAATATAGAAAACCTTACCGTGTTGATAACCCTGAAAATGGAGTAAAAAGTCTTTGTCTTTGAGAACTGTGCAGGGGTTGCTGGGAATGGAGTGACATTTTTAGAAATAAGTGACCTCTGAGTTACTGGGAAAGGGGAAATTTTGTTCCAAACAAAAATAACACTGAAGCACTAATCTGCTTCTAGATAGAACCAGATAGATCTAACCTTCACCTAGTCAGCAAAGTGTGCCATGGTTTTGGGGAATGTTCGTCTGTTGGGCCTTCTTGTCTCTTTGTTTAGAGTAAGTTCATCAGGCTGTTAACCATGGTACCTCTGTTGAGGAGAATGTGGTTTTAAAAGTCTTCATATCTCAGGAGCACTAACCCTGAAGTTTGTATCCTCCAAATAGCTTTGTTTAGGAATTGATTTAGTATTTTTGGATCTGCTTTTTAAATTTGCTGAACATATTTAAGACAAAATTATTTTCTTATTTCAAACAAGAACCTGGAGACTTTTAGTGTAGTGACTTACGTCCTCTTCCCTTAGCTGAGAGAACAGAGTTGGAATCATCTTTCTTATTCCTGGGATTGAGTCCTGAACCTGAAATCCAGCTCACTTCTGTTACTGCTGTTTTCTGGGTTTGAACTTTTAAACTTGGAATCTGTGAGTCTCCCTGGAAGTACTTCCTGAATCCATGGAAGTATACTACCAACCCTTATAGAGCTTCCAAGGTCATGGGCAACAGAGACCGGGGTTTCTCTGCTTAGCTGAAGATGGGAATTCAAAAAGTTTGCCAAAGATCTCATGTTTGCAAGTAACAAAATGTAAAATGCAGACATTTTAAGAGGGGAAAAGGAACCAGATGGTTGTCCCAGTGTCTCTAAGGAGAATTAGGTTATAATTTAAGCACATGACGGAGAATGCCTAGTTGTTCCCGGAGGTAGACAAATTCCACCAGCAAGTTTAATGAGCGGTGTTATTGTTTTCATCATCGATTTAACACTTGCAGAAGGTGCCTGTGAGAAAAGAGTTTTCATACTCAGCAGGTACGTATGTATTGCATGTCCAGTGACAGGCAGATTCTCATCCTAGTGACAGTTCTGATCCCCAGAGTCTGACTTAGCAAGACCCCCCAGAACAAGATCCAACTTCTGTCCTCTAGGCACATTGTATTAGACAATTTAAAAAAGACTTTGTGAATTATGCTGAGTGACTACTAGAAAAGCAGGACAGTTTATTGAAAGCCCAAGTGGTTTGTGATCCTCATCAGCATTAGGAGACTCTAGGAGCATCTTGTACAGGCATGAAGAATCTTGTATAAGGTGACGAATCACATTGCTTCCTGCTGATGTCTCCCTGATCTCCTCTCTTGGCTTAGTGTTGTTGTCTCCTGGTTCCTTCTGTGGCTGCTATGGACATCTATCTGACTCTGCATGTGTCCACAGTAACTTAGAGTTACTGTGGCAGAGGGCTTGGAACTTGCCTCCTGCTCAGCCGGTGATGAGCACGTTCACACAAGTCTCTGCTGATGAGTAGTAGGCGGCTGTCCCTCGGGTGTTCCACCTGGCTCAGGCACTGTGGCCGCAGGGAGGATTTCTCTGGCCCCCACCAAGCCCAGGTAGGTGGTTTAGATGCGGAGATAGTCACGCCCTTGCCAGGGATTGCACTGCCCTCCTCCTACGGCCCTGGGAAGCTCACTTCTTACCCACTGATAGGACCAAGAGACAGTCTGCCCATGGTACAGTTCTGTGGGTCAAGACCCTCCTCTTCAATAGTGGAGCATAAAGAGGCCTTGTCCTTAGAAGGGCTAGTAGCTAACAGTTTTGCACTTCATGCTAACTAGGTGCCAAGCACCTCTTCTCAACACTCTATATCTTATCAGTGAATCACCAGGGGAACCCCATGGGCCAGAAACACTAATGTTAGCTTCAGTTACAAGTGGGGAAGACAGAGAAACCCAGTTCAGTAACTTGTCCGTTACCATCTTGGGGCTGGTGGAAGCAGGATAATGCACATGGTCACATGCAAGGCCTGCTCTTAAGCAGCCACACTTCTTATCAGCAAATGCAAGGAAGGTTGGGTGGATAATGTGGATTCTGATGGGTGTTTCAGGTGGCTGAGTTTAATCCTTTGGGAGTTTTCTGAGTCTAGAGACAAGATACTCAAAGACACTTCTTTAGTCTCAGTTTGTGTTGTGCAGATCTGTGTTCTGGGACTTCTCACTGTCCCTATGCTTCCAACCCCATTGAACTTGAGTGCCAAGATCTCTTGAGTCCATTTCCTTTTTCTTGGAACAGGTTTTCTCTGATATCTCCACCTATCCATCTTCTTCTCTTCCTTCTTCCTTTTTCTTAAATATAATTAGCCTACTTCCTCTTAGAGGTAGGCTATGTGTTCCCAGAAGCCCCAGGGACTTGATTGGCAGGGGGCGGTGCCAATTCATGGTGCCTCCCTGGAGGCTGGAATACCTCCCTATTTCTGCAGAATCACAAATTATATTGTTCTTCAGCATAAGTAAGGACACAAGAGTTTTCATTTTTTGGTACTGGGGATCAAACAAGATGTGTAATTGGTATATCTTTGATGTGATACTGCTCTTCTAACTGCTATACCCAGTTTTTGTTTGAGTCAGCGTCTCGGCCATCAGGTGAAATAAGGAATGCACTGTAAATTTTAGTATCTGCTCTAAAGTCATAACTTATTTTTTTACTCCACCCTCATCCTAGGACTACTCAGGGGTCCTGAGGAACTTCTTTCCCTCCTTTTTTTTTTTTTAATGTATTAAAGTTCTTCAGTTGTATCCCACTTACTGATCTTGGCAAATGTGGGTTTTAAAGTTGAGAAAATAAATGCTTCTGTGTTTTTGCTGTGGAATTGGCTGAGTTCTGTCCAACCTCTACAGGAATGGAATTACATCGAGTTGTAGCCTTTTAGCACAAAATCAGTTTATACTTTGTCTTTTAAAAAAAAAAAAACAGTTAACCACTTCAGTTCATTTGGTGTGTGCCATATGTAAGACTTCATTCTGATGGAATATTGTGGTGAAGGAAATACAGCAAGGTTAAAGGGGACAAAGCAGTTAGCAGGTTTTGGCCACTTATTTATAGCATACAACTAGTATAGTTTCCTGCCATTTTGAAAACTGAAGTTTGCTTGTTGGTTACATCTTTCTTTCGAAGGGATCCAATTGTTGAGTGCATTAGATAACTTTTCATATAGAATGGTATTGCTAATCTAGGATAGTCTGAGTGATGAAATTTCTTCGGTGTCTTGAAGTATCTTGTTAAGAAATCAGTGTTTCTCCAATTCACCGAGTTTTCTGATTGAATGAAAGAGAATGGTAGGTATCCCAGGAATTTCTGAATGCTATTTTGTAATCAAACAAATGAAAACAAAGACATCGTATGTTAGACACAGGGCTATATGTAATATGTTTAAAAATTTAAAAGGCATATAAAATTCTGACATCATTATTTTATAGAATGCCCCTTTACATTAAGGAGGAAATTGTTGAAATACATGAACTAAGTTTCACCTAATAAGTATTCGAGAGAGAAATGTATTTGTGAAACGTAACTTTAAACACAAGCTCTCCCCCTAATATTTCACAAATTTTTTGCACAGGCATTCAGTTTTGATAGTTAACCTATAAATATATTGCTCTCCAAGCATGTTGTACATGAGAGTACATTATTATAGGGTTTTAATTTCATTTTTAAAATAAATTTGAGGGTACCTACAGTATATATAGTATAACAATAAATGGTGTATAACTTATACTTTAATTTTTTTTCTTGCTTTGCAGTTCAGCCTGAGCCTGAGCTTACTATAAAGCCCAGGGTACCCTCGAACTCATAGCAATCCTACTGTCCCTGCCTTCCGAATGCTGGGGTTATAGGTGTGAGCGGCCATGTCCAGCATTGTGATATATGGTACTGATTGCTGGTGGGTGTGAGGCACCACACCTGGCATTGTGGTATGTGGTATAGGAGATTGAACTCTGGACCTGGTGTTTACAAGGCAGATGCTGGAACAAAATTGAGCGAAGTTCCTGACCCACTTTACTTTTTTAAAATAAAAATTTATTTTGATTAAATGACATAATTTTCATGTTTTGGATGCACTTATACTAACAAGAGTTTAGAGTGCCTTGACCTTTTTTTCCTTTCTTGCCATATATATTGGCAGTAAGAATACTCAGAAAACTGGAAAAGATAGGCATTTATCTTTTAAAAACATAAGCATTATTCTTTTTTAAAGCTTTATTATTCACCTTCAGAACATTGCTTCATATCATGAGAGGAGCTTGTATTCAACTGATTTTGTGTTTACTTTTATACAAATACTCTTAAGTGTCTGTGTGTTTTGTCTATAAGCTCTATCAGTAATGAAGTAATTGATAATATAAAAATCTGGGTTATTGCCAGGGATTTTATTGCACTATGGACATTTATATGATGATTGGTTAAAATATTCTGACATGGGGCCAGAGATTTAGCTCAGTGGTTCCAGTGCCTGCCTCGCAAGCACAGGGTCCTGAGTTCGATCCCTGGAAACCACATTCAATGCTGGGCGTGGTGACTCACGCCCACCAGCCATTAATACCACATACCACAGTGCCAGGCATGGTGGCTCACGCCTGTCAGTCCAGCACTGGGGAGGCAGAGACAGGAGGATTGCTGAGTTCGAAGCTTGCCTGGGCTACATAGTGAGCTCAGGGCCAGCCTGAACTACAAAGCGAGACCCTGTCTCAAAAAAAAAAAAAAAAAAACAAAAAACTCTGACATGTTGAACTCTATAAATGTATGTATAAACAACTTTATCATGTGGGCTAATTTCTGAATTTTAATACAGCCTTGAGTTTCGTGACGATACTCCCTTTGGTGAAGTGCAGGTATTACTGTGTGGGGATACAATTAAAACCATTATATCTTTGGCCAAAGATTTCTTAATTTGTCTTTTTGAAAAGGAAAAAGTACATTTTAAGCAAGTCGTAACTTATAATGTAGCATTTAGTTCTAAAAATTTGCTTCGAGCAGTTAATTTTCTGAGCATCTTATCTTAACAGAGTGACTTCCCGTCCTGCGGCGGGTTGGTTGCATGCATCCGTGTCCTCAGGATGGAGGCTGGGCCCGTCAGTGCCTGGCACCTGCTAGTGCTCCAAGTACCACTTGAGACTCAGGTTGTCTGACTGATCTGGGATCCATAGTCTCCTTTGTTCTGTGCCACAGAAAGCTTTTTGTTGTTGTTGTTGTTGTTTAGTTTATTTTCTCTTTATTGGTACCTTGTATATATACATCATGATCACACTCAGTATTGGGAATTTGTACCAGTATATGAGACAATTGAATTCTCATTTTTCCCCTTTCCCCTACCCACCCTACCACCCTCACCCCCTGAATACATAAGCCTTGTTTCCCTTTTTAAATCACCATCACAGTTTTTCTGTCCCCTCGTTACTCACTCCTCCACCACATTACCCTTCAAATATTTCCTGTTTCACAATATCCATCGTACATTTGAGAACTCATTAACCTCTTCAGTTCCTCATACCAGAGAACAGGTACTATATTTACACATCTGTCACCTAAAAGACAAGGCCTTAGCCAAGGCTGCAGGTCTGGCTGCTGCCCACGTCTCTGTCCTCTGTGTCCATGTCCCTGACCTCCTGGCCTTAGCTGCGAAGGTTGGTCTGGAGTTTTTGGGTGGACGCAGCTTCTTCCCTCCGGAGGCTTTGGCCTGAGCTATACTTTCTTTGTAGATTCCTCTTCTTTCCTATTAGTCTTTCGTTTTCCTTCCTTCTTCCCCGACTTAAGCCCTAATTACTCATCAGTCGGCTTTTAAAGACTCAGACTTAGCCTCCTGCTTTCCTACTGGCTCTCATCCTTTCACTCCCCTCTTCTTGCAGCCACTGTCTCCCAGCAGTTTCTTCTGTGCCGTCATCTTCCTCTTCACCCAGAACTCTGGTCTGATGGGCCTCTGCACATTTTTCTGCCCTTTGTATTTCCAGCCCCTGCTGTACGGCCACATACAAGATACCCATATAGATCGATAGATGGATGAACGAGCGATGCAGAGACTCATCAGTAATACATAATGTTGTATCGTCTTCTTCTTAGATCATTAGATTCATGGGAGTCCATGACACTGGAAGTAGCTGGTATGCTATTGGACAGATTTGCACACATTAAGAACTCTTCATGTTGTTTAGTTCGAATTCCAATCAGTTATCCAGTAGTAATTGACAATAAGGCAAAGGATGAAATACGTGGTTCTGCTGCCTTCTTTAGTTCTCTGTCTTAGCATTTGACTGTGTTGACAGATCTCTTGAGAGTGATTCCAGTAGCAGCTGGAAGCCACCAGGTAGAAGTGCACAGATAATAAATACCAGCATGAGGGGAAATACACAAGCACTTAAACGCAAACTGACTGTCATCAGTACAATAATAAACAAGGCCAATTTTAAGGTTTTTCCCTTTGGTGTGAAATAAGTTTTAACTCCTTCTCGATTACTCCAGCTACATCTTATCTTTCTAAGGTAATCACATTGAGGCTGAGCTCCAATGTTTTCTTTTACTCATCCTTTAAACTCTCTTTGTAGACCCTGCAAGTTGAGGCATGCTTCCAAATCCACATATTTAAGAAAATCTGCCTGCTGCAGGGAAGATTTGAAGTAGTATTTATTTTTTTCTTATTCTAAGAATAGGCCATTTTCTTTTCTTTTCTTTTCTTTTTGAATTATAATTGTTAAGCTTAATGAAATCTATACCTTTCAACTTAAGCTTGATGCTAAAATCTACTTTGGAATGAATTTTCAGGATGCTGTGTAAACACATTTAAATGTGATTAAGTGACATACTTGAATGTCAGGCTTGACTAGAAATTTGTGATTTGGTTTATTTTTTGTAATGGTATCTATTTCCCACTTGATGTTCTCATTGAGGCTGATAATTTGAGAAGTTATCTACATACTAGGTTTAGTAAGAGATTTTCTTATGTTTAAAAGAAAGCGAAACAGTAAATTGTTTCTCTTCTTTGGCTCCTTAGATCTCATCACAGTTTCTTGCAACAATTTTATAATTTTACTGATCTTGCCAAATGCCCAGAAAATTGGTATTTTTAAAAAATTTGAATCTTTATTGATATATAAACATCACACTCACCCTCAACATTCAGAAATTATACCAGTACATGACACAACTTAATTCTCATTTTTTTTTCATTCTCCTGCTCACCTTACAACCTTCCTACCCCCATATACATAAACTTTGTTTCCTTTTTTTGTACCATCACTTTTTTTTTTTCGAGACAGGGTCTTGCTTTGTAGTTGAGGCTGACCCTGAGCTCACTATGTAGCCCAGGCAAGCCTCAAACTCAGCAATCCGCCTGTCTCTGCCTCCTGAGTGCTGGGATGACAGGTGTGAGCCACCACGCCTGGCACTGTGGTATGTGGTATTGATTGCTGGTGGGTGTGAGTCACCACGCCCAGCATAGTATGTGGTTACTGGGGATCGAACTCAGGACCTTGCACTTGTGAGGCAGGAGCTGGAATGACTGAGCTAAGTCTCCGGCCCATGTACCATCACATTTTTTCTTTCCCCTCATTTCTTGTCCTTACCCCCTTTTCCCTTTGAATATTTCTATTTCACAATATCTGTCATCTATTCTAGAACTCACTTACATCTTCAGTTTGTCATACCAGAGAAAAGATATTTGCACATCTGTGATCTATTTATTTCACTGATGAGTATGACCTTGTTATGTCCATTTGAGTATAAATGACTCAAACTTATTCTTTATGGGAGAGTAATACTCCATCTTATATTAAAAAAAAAACACATCTTCTTTATCCAGTCTAGAGTTGATGAGCATTTAGGTTGTTTCCAAGATTTAGCTATCACAAACTGAGCTGCTATAAACATGGGTGCACATATGTCGCTGTGATATGAATCTTCTAATTTTTTCATGTATATCCCCAGCAGGGGAATAAGAAGGTCAAATGGGGGCCGGAGGGTTAGCTCAGTGGTTCCAGCGCCCGCCTCGCAAGCGCAAGGTCCTGAGTTCCATCCCCGTTAACCACATAGAATGCTGGGCGTGGAGACACGCCCACCAACAATCAACACGGCATACCACAATGCTGGACGTGGTGGCTCACGTCTGTAATCCCAGCACTTGGGAGGCAGAGACAGGAGGATTGCTGAGTTCGCGGCGGCTTGCCTGGGCACCATAGTGAGCTCAGGGCCAGCCTGAACTACAAAGCGAGACCCTGTCGCCAAAAAACAAAACAAAACAAAACAAAAAAGAAGGTCAAATGGGACTTCTAATCCTAGATCTTTTGAGGAATCTTTACACTCATCTCCACAGTGGTTGTACCAGTCTACATTCCCACCAACAATGAAGAAGGGTTCTTTTTTCTCCGCAGCCTCACCAGCATTTATTGCTGGCTAATTTCACAGCAGCAGCCATTCTTAGTCGAGTGAGATAAAATCTCAGTGCTGTTTTCACTTATATATCAAATGACTAGTGACGCTGAGCATTTGTTCATATGCTTTTTAGCTGCTTTTAAGTCTTCCTCTGAAAAGTGTCTGTTAATTTCATATGCCCATTTTTTAATTGGGGGCTGATTTTTAAAAGCTCTTTATGTATTCTAGATAGTAGTCTTTTTTCTGAGAAACAGCTGGTAAAGATTTTTTTTTTTCCCATATCATTGGTTATCTTTTCACTCTACTGGTGGTTTCTTTTGCTGTGCAGAAGGTTTTTAATAAGATGAGTTCCTGTTTGTTGATTTCTTCTGCTAGTTCTTATGTTATAGAGGTTAGATTCATAAAGGCTTTCCTTTAGACATTGTCTCCAGGAATTCTACCTCACCTGTTCTGTAGCAAGTTTAGTGTTTCTGTTAAGGATGGTGCCATTTCTTACTTGAACTTTTATTTCTTCAATGGGTTTTACTGAACTGAAGAGCACAAAAGCTCCACTGTGTGGTAGGAAGGTCCTAAAGGGCTGGGGTTTTTTATTTTTTGGTGTTTTTTTTGTTTTTGTTTTTTGTGTTGAGGATAAAATTCAGTGTCTCAAGCATGACAAGCAATGAGCTACATCCCCAGCTTAAGCCAAGGATTTTTTTTTAAAAGATGTGGTTAAGTCCAGGAGGAACACAAGTACATTGAATTGAGCCTGAGATAGATGTGAGGGTTTGCCAAAACTATGTCTCCATTCAGGGTGCTTGTAAAGAGAGCCTATAATTGGTATGCGTGAGTAGTCAGAGCAGCTCTAATTGCATGGACCTGTTTGAGAGAAGGTTGCAGTCTGTTCTTGGTGGTTGAGGAGATTCTAAGTATAGGACAGAGCTGTGTGTCATTTGCAGAGGTTTGCTGAGCTTTAGGCCGCTTTCCTTGTGGGTGCAGGTCAGGTGCACGGAAGAAATTGAGTACAGAGTAGAGATCTGTGATTCTGGCTGAAGATTAAGCAAGCGGGATCAGTGCTTAAATGTAGGAGGTGGTTCTTCGTGGTTTTGTGGTAAGCAATCAACAAACCTTTATTGATAGGATGCTGTCTGTGGGTAGGATTTTGTCTTCAGTTGTACTTCAGACATACATAGAGGAAATTCTTGCAAAGTTAAGGCAACAATGAAGAGTTTCTGAATATTCCCTCCTGAGATCAGCTTGGGGTTCTTCCACTAAGTTTCTAACATCTAGTAGATGCTCAGAAATAGTGTAATGAATAAATGAATGAAATTTTTAAACAGAATTAGTCCATGTAGTTAATATCAGCTTTTGAACCATTTCAATAAATGAAGGCTTGGAGACCAGTTTCTTTCATTTGACTGTGTAACAGGAAGCTAACTGGTATACTTCACTGAAAGCCTCTTTTGCTAGGCAGTACCTTAAAAATCACATGTAATTTCCAGTTTCCATGGAGGAACTGGCTTCGTTTTGAACTATTTTGCATGACTTAATTGCATTATGGAATAAATGTAGTCACAGTAATTCAGAGACCAAGTAATCTACTTATGGTTGGTTCTGAACTGACAGCTTATGCAGTGGGATCTTCCCAAAGCATCCTAGTGAAAGCCATATGTGTGCCATATTTGGCATAAGGACCAGCAGGGATTGGGTGGACAATGATGACATAAATGAGAAGAATCAAGGGTGTGTGTGTTTGTGTTTGTGTGTGTAGCCTGAGCTGGAGTTGAAAGGCTGAGCCAGATGAAACTTAAAAGAATTGCTGGAGAGAATCCACTCACATGGAGATGGCACTAAGTGGGGGCTGGGAGGAGGGTGACCAGTTTAATAAAAGGCAGGAAGCACATTGGGTCAGAGGCCCAGGGAGAGGAATTGAAATTCAATAAATCAAGTCATAGACAGTCACTGAATATTCCCAAAGAGCAAAGTAGAACAGTGAAACTAGTTTAAAGAAGCTTAATTCACTTTATTCACGAGCTCCTCTCGTGTGTTAGTCTAACTTGTTTTTCGTAGAGCCCCATGGTAGACGCGCCCTCCCATTGGTTTTATCTACCTAATTCACTAGCACAAACAGGATAATGAGTAATGAGTCAGTGACTAAGCCTAAGTTTTACATTTTTGTCTTATATTTTATACCTCTTTGAGTTACAGAGACTAAGTAATTCCCGGTCTACAGAATGGGAAAGAGATGAAACTTAAGCATTCTTGAGCAGATATCAACCACGTAGGAGTCAGTCCGGGAATAACAAGCCACCTCTTCACTTCCAGGTACTATGGGATATTCTAAACACTTGGACATTCTAAATACTTGGAAAAATAAAACGTAGGCCAAATGCTGACTTTTGAGTTCATATTCATTCTTAAAGATGACATAATGTAAAAAAATGTATTTCTCTGTAGTTTTACTTGATTTTTACCAACTTCATGGAGCTTTATTTAACTCACATACTCTGTAATTAACCCATTTAAAAATTATCCAATTCAGGGTTTTTTTTTTTTTGATTTTTGGAGTTGTACAGCAATCATCACAATCTTTTTCAAACTGCATCTATGACCAAGCACCCCATCCTCTGCAGTTCCACCTTCTCCAGCCTGACCCCTCTTTCTTATATAATTTAATATCTGACTGCATAAGCCAATCAGTATTTTGTAGAATGTTGTTGTAGATTTTGACATGACCATGCCAGTTTATTAGCACTGTGACCCTGAGAAAATTTCTTAAGTCTGTGACGTTTGTGTCCATATTTATAAAACACCAATAATCATAACGTGCTTCACAGCTGGTAAAGATTAAACGATATTTGTGTAACAGTGTTTTAAGTGCTATATGAGTTCATTGTTCCTCAGGAAGGTAACTGAATTATTTTTATTAAATAGTCTCATATTAATCCTTTATAATAGAATACATAAAAATAGGAGAGGACAGTGTTTTGAAGTGCACGATTTTATTACTTAATTATTAGGTTTTCACTTTTAATATGGAAAAAGTTTCTCTGGATGTACATATACTTGATTTTACAAAACACACACACACACACACACACACACACACACACATACACAAGCTCATAGGCCTCTTAGAGCTATCCATACAGCCTCTATTTGCTAGGAATGTCTTGGTCCTAAGAGAGAGAAAATGGCTCTTCAGAGCTGGGTCAGGCAGCCCTGTACATTGGCAGGAAACATGGGCAGGTGGCAAAGGTGTGGTTTTTTTACCCTCTGGCTTTCAGTATGTTGGGTTATCTGTCACCGTGTGCCAGGTATGTGGTTGCTCAAGCATGGAGAATTTCCTTCTAGGCATGAAACTGTATGTGCACCTTAATTAGGAAGAATAAACACGAAAACTAGTAATCCTGTAAGATAGAGCTGATGAGAGGAGACTAGGCAAGCAGAGTCCCTTCGTGTTACAGCAGTCCCTGTGGGCCTGCACATTGTAAACAAGCATCAGATTCCCAGAGGACCCGGGGAAGGTGGGAATTCTCAGCAGCTGTTCTATATAGAGTATGGGGGTGGTCTTGACTTGTTTGTAGCTGTTAAAGGCCTCTTGATACTACTCTTGTTTATTTTGCAGTTGTCAGGTGGCCCAAAAGTGTAACATCCCTGGACAGACTTAACAAAAAGATGTCCTTACCGTTTCTATAAAGGAGCCATCTTCTGCACTAAGCCTGTTTTCCCGGTTACTTCTTTAATTTGAGATGCATTGTTGTGGGAAATAACCTGGCGATGGAGCCTACAGCTAAGAACAAAGAAAGCTCCGCTAGTTAAGGACACAGTGGCCCTTGGCCCCATCGGGTGAGAAGATACCTGCCACATAGCCTCCAAGTAACAGCTCTTCACCAGATAGGTCTTTGTAAATATTTTCTTATTTTTGTCTTATTATTTTTTCAGAGTAGAAGGTTTTAATTTTAATGAACTCTAGCTTATCATTTATTTCTCTCATGGATTATACTTTAAAGTGCTATATCTCAAAAGTTAATGTGATAACCCAGGTCATTTAATTTTTTGGAAGGTTTTATAGTTTGAACTTTTCCATGGGCAGCCTGCTATATACTATAATTTGAATTAAATTTTGTAAAGGCCTGTGTCTAGATGTTTTTTTCGCATCTAGATGTCCAGTTGTTCCAGTACCATTTGTTGAAAGGACTATTTCTTTCCCATTGTATTATTTTTCTTTTTCTTGTAAAAAATGAATTAAAGGTTTATATAAGCCTATTTCTGGATACTGCCTTTTGGCGACTTAAAGGTGAAAAAAGACAGCCTATTTTGCTGCCTCCCTTGCTTGCCCTTGGCGGGATTTCTGAAGGTCACTGTGAACTTGGGAGTCAGGAGAGTAGGGAACTGGCACCGAGGGCACCTTTTGTAGCTCCTGGTTCCTATAAGAATATCAAAGTCAAGCAAGAGGCTCTTGTTAGCAGAGTAATTGTGTTCTTTTCTCATTTTGTCCTCTTTTGTAAGTTCCTAACACTCTACGCTTCACTACCAGGGCCAGTGATTCACTGAAACAAAACTGCTAATCCTCACATTCATCATAGATAGATAGATAGATAGATAGATAGATAGATAGATAGATAGATAGATAGATAGATAGATAGGTAGATAGATGATAGATAGATGGACGGATGGCAGATTGGACTCAGTAGCTTCAACTTGAGAGGTGAGGCAGGCACCATAACACCTGAGCTGAATTCCTGGTTACAAAATTATGCTCTTTTTTTTTAATTTTTGGTTCCAGAGATTGAACTCAGGACCTTACGCTTTTGAAGCAGGTGCCAGAACCATTGAGCTAAGTCCCTGGCCTCCCTTTAAATTCTTCTAGTGAAACCTAAGATAAAGTTACAGTTGTTCTCTAGCAGGACTTTTTTACGCTTAAAATACTACAGCTCTCCCTGTGGATCCACAAGATGACTTGGATTCTACATTCACTATTTGGGAGTTTAGTTCCTTCAGGGTAAACTTAATTTAAGGACAGGTTGGTGACTGGGAGAGGGGACATGTCTCCAGTGGAGCTCTAGTCTTTTTTACCCTTGCAATTTCCCTTTTAGCAGATCATCCAACTCATTTGGTGGCTTCAGAGTTTGCAGCACTCTAAACTTTCTCTTGCTCTGTGCCACCCTTTCTTCTCTCTCTAGTTACTGTCCAGTTGATCCAGTCACTTGATACAGATTTCCTCTCCATATTGTTACCCAGATACCAATAACAAACTGTCAGTCTCCCTCCAAGTTCAACTTCTTTGTTACATTTCTATAAATTGTGATAGTGAGATGTCTTTGTTGCCAAGTCTTGTTGAGAGTTCTAGTTCTAAAATTTTAAGAGCTTCTTTCTTGTCCGTATTCTATCATCTTACTCCAGTTCAACTTTCCTGGACTCTCCCATCAAGTTTTCCTAAATCCATTTTTTTTTAAGCAATCTCCTCCAAAATTTTCAAAAGCATCCAGTTTCTAATTTGAGAGTCAGCCTTATTGGTGTAAAGTGTCAAGAATTTCTCAGCATCTGCTCAGCTTTCACCTTCATTTCTGACATAATCTCTTCATCCCCTTTGTTGTGCAAGTGCTTGTTGTATTTCCTATGCATCTCTTGGACTTTCCTACTTCTGCTTCTTCTCAGCCTTCTAAGGCAGTGGTCCTGAAAACTTCAGCATGTACCAGGCTCACCCAGAGGGCTGGGCCAGCTTTTGATAGAATAGGTCTGAGAGGGAGCTGAGAATTCGTGTTCCTAACAAGCATCTGGGGCGTGCCAACGGTGCTGATTCCAGAACCCCCACTTTGAGAGCAACTCATCTGGGCAAGTCTCACAGCCTGTGTGGAAATACTACAGACCACATTTTGTATATGTTGGGTAAAAGATACATTATCATAAGGAAACTGCTTTGGTTTGGATCTGAAATATGTAAGGCTTGGTCTGTAGCTTGAAACCATTGGAGAGAGGTGGTGGAGGTAGCTCCTCATAGAAAGAGGTTAGATCATTGGGGATATTCCTTTGAAGGGGAAATTGGGACACTGGGTCCTCCTCTTCCTGTTTTCTTCCCACAAGATGAGACTCTCCCCTCTCATGTGGTCCCTGTCATTTGCTGGGTAGCCACAGCCCTGAAATAATGGGATCAACTGGGCATGAACTGATACTTCCAAAAAAACTATGAATTCAAATAAATCTCTCCTCTTGTTAAGTTGACTTATCTCAGATATTTGTTACAGTAACAGAAAGCTAACCAGCAGAGACCATCAATCACTCAGATCTGTGCACTGGATACTATGTGCATCAGTGCTAAAATTCTTCTGACCTTGAAATACACATTGACTCTGTTCTGTGCGACTTGATGAGCCCTTTGTCCATAAGAGCATGGAAGAACTGAAAGTTATACTTCTATGTGCTTCATGTAAGTTGGAAGAGGACATTTGCCATATTTAGCCTTGAGCCCATGGCTATACTCTCATTACAGACCAACAGACCTTACAACCAGTTACCTGCCAATTACAAGCTACTGGCCTACATTCTAGAGGCAGTTTTGTGGAGTTGTGCCAGCATCTTGGTTGTACCTTCAGTTCCCAGGCCCAGGCATAGCCTTGTAGCTTGGTGGCTTAGTAATTACATAGCTTTGAAAGAAGCAGATGTCCCTAACTGTCTCCGTGGGAAGGTTTTACATTTTAATTTTAGCCTTTTTGTTAAATGGTAGAGGTCATTTCTTTTTTCATTCAAAATGGATGTGTCAACCACCTGTACTTGGATGGGACAGAAGAGGGAAGGATAGGAAGGTGTTACGGCTCTGAGCACACAGGTGATAGGCCTGGGCAGAGACCATTAGAGACTTTCTGGTCTGTTTAGCTTTGCAAAGAAATGTCTGAAGGTGAATGAAATTTCAGAAGGGAATGTGGAATACTTTGTCACCCAGTAATCAGTACCTAAAAGATTTTTCACCTATCATTATAGCTGCATTCTGCTAGTCTAGTCTACAGACCCTTGGCATTTGATTTCTGACCTAAAATACTGCCCAAAGAAATGCCTCAAGATTTCACATACTGTTCTGTGTTTCATCTTGCACGTTTTAATGCCTCTCATTGGAAAGGCTTGTGGTCTCCTGTGCTGGTGCTGAGCCAGATGATCTCATCCATGTCTGGGGAGTTGAACTTTGGTCTCATTTGAAAACTAACTTAAAATTATCTGCAGTGGTGCTTTAGTAATCTCTGCAGTTTCTTCATTTTGCTCCATAAGCTTTGAATAGTTTATCTCTATTCTTTCCTGGCAAGAGTGTTTTTCTTTAAAAGTTGTGTATTAAAAATGTTGTATTTGATGTACATCCATAATCCCAGCACTGGGAAGGCTGAGGCAGGAGGATCATGCAATTTAAAGCCAGCCTGAGCTATATAGTGAGTTCAAGGCCAACCTGGACTATATAGTGAGACCCTGTCTCAAACATGCCCCCTCAAAAAAGTTGTACATCAAAGAAGAAAAGTAATTTGGGGAAAAGTTATAGTATAGTAAATAGTAAAGGCATGAAATATATCAAGTATTTCACATGTAGTTTATTACCCTCAAATGGGAGTACGTTTGAACACATTAGAATCCTTATATCTGAAACTTAAGAAATGGAACAACTGCTTAGTTTTGATCAGATTGAGATCAGATGGTTTGTTGTTTGCAAATGCATCCATTTTTTCAAAAATTAAAATGTTTCTTAATTTTTCTAGAGGTGGGAATTTTATTAGCAATGGTCAGATCTGATCTCTCCTATTCTAAGTGACCAAGCAGAAGCCCCGACAGATTGTATAGGCCCCAAAACCAGGTTGAGTCTGGCTTCCGTGATTCCTAAGGTCTCCCAGGGTCTTACAGGGGGGTTGTACTGAAAAGAACCTTCCTTGTTTCTCTGTGCTGTAGAAATAAACTTAGGTCAAGTCTTAATAGGGTTTTGGGTAAGTGTGTTCAACATCTCTAAATCCTAATACTGCATGCATGTATGGTCTTGTGTTAGGGTAGAGACAGGTTTAAGTGTGGTGCAAGGGACAGAGAACTGGGAATCCAGGACCCAGCAGCAGTGGATCAGTAAGCACTGCACGGAGTGTGCGCCCTTGAGGATTGTGTTCGAGTTGTGCTGAGGTCAGCAGGCACACGTCACACGCAGATTGAGAAGTACCGTGTTCCCTCTCTAGGCTCTGAACCATCTGATTAGAAAGGCTGTACAGCCAGGTGATCATGATGAGAAAACCAAATGGAAACTTGGATGCAGTGACATTTTCATGCTCAGGGTTTAGGCAGTGAGCAACAGTCAGGAAGTGGCAGGGTTAAACTGCAACCAGTTGGCAGAGCTTAGTAGTTATCCCATAGGATGGGCACACTGTTGGTAAAAAATACAGTGGGTGTGCCAATCCCAAGTGTGATCTTAGACACGATTGGAAACCTGGAGACCTCTTCTTCCTACCTGTAAAATGCTAACCGTGATCACCATCTGGTTTATCTGCCCTGAGCACAGGGAACATCCAGGCGATGAGAGGAACACACATCAGAGCTGGAAAACCACAAGCTGAGATGTCTGCTGGGTCCTCTCAATGTGCGTTCGCTCACTTTATTCTGGGCCTCTTAGATGTTTCTCTTTAAAAATTGGAACTTGTCATTTAAAAGTGCACATATGGGTTTGGATGTGGTGGCACATGCCTGTTCATCCAGCACTCTGGAGGCTGAGCGCAACACAGATCACTGGTTCCAGGCCAGTCTGGGCTACAGCGGTGAGATCTTGTTTCCAAGAAGAAAAAAAAATTGCGTTGAACTTTGGTACATTTATGAATTTAAATACTCAAACTCTCTCATGGCTTTTAAATATTTCCTGGTTATTTTGGACTGTTCTAATGTGATGAAGTTATAAAACCATTAATGGTGTAGTTCTGGAAGCAAACGGTATAGCTAACTCATCAAAGGTTTTCAAGCATTCTACTCAACATGTGGGAAAATAATGAAATGTAACCCATCGGAGTTCTTAGGTGGGCGTACTTTATATATGTAGAAAAGCTCTAATAAATATTATACTTAGTAGTCTTATGTCAACAATAACTGGTAAGCATATGTAATACTAAAAATCTTGTTGAAATTGGTGGTCTTATTATTTCTTTTTTAAGATAAGGTCTTGCTTTGTAGTTCAGGCTATCTCTGAGTTCACTATGTAGCCCAGGCAAGCCTGGAATTCAGCAGTCCTCTTGCCTCTGCCTCCCAAGTGCTGGGATTACAAGCATGAGCCACCATGCCCAGGACTGTGGTGTGTGGTACTGATTGCTGGTGGGCATGAGGTAACATCCCTGGTATTGTTGTATGTGGTTGCCAGGGATCAAACTAGGAACCTTGTGCTTGCTAAGCAGGCGCCAGAATCCCTGAGCTAAATCTCTGGCTTTGGTAGTCTTTTTAAATACAGTTATTTTGACTTTACAATTTGGGAAGCATGGACCCTATTTTCTTTTTTTTTTATTTTTTCTTTTTTTTGAGACAGGGTCTCGCTTTGTAGTTCAGGCTGGCTATGAGCTCACTATGTAGCCTAGGCAAGCTTCGAACTCAGCAATCCTCCTGTCTCTGCCTCCCGAGTGCTGGGATTACAGGCATGAGCCACCACGCCCAGCCATGGGCCCTATTTTCATATGAGAATCTCATTGTAAGCATTCATATTATACAAAGGCAGATTTATGTGTGTGTGTTTTTGTATATGTGGTAACTTATTAATATGCTTTCATGGCTATTCAAGTATAATCAAAGCCCAGTTTCAAGGGTTCTGGTAGCAAAATGATAAGGAAGAATTTCTGTCTCTCAGTGCAGTTTGAAAAGGAAAATGGCATCTTATTTTAAGTCTTAAGTAGCTGCATATGCTACTAACTTGTAAGAATTCATAAGAGTAATTTAGTT
The DNA here is from genome assembly GCA_004025085.1 of Thryonomys swinderianus. NCBI lineage: Eukaryota > Metazoa > Chordata > Mammalia > Rodentia > Thryonomyidae > Thryonomys > Thryonomys swinderianus. Next base: position 16,755 of record PVIC010008344.1, on the reverse strand, counting down.
GACATAGACATTTTTTCCTGAATGAATTCTTACCATTAAAACCTCATCACCATATTTTGAGAAATGGAATCGGTGTACCATTTTTTTGAGCACCTACTATGTACCAGGTAGTTAGCTTCCTCCTGTGCCAGCAGATTTTATACCACTAGAAAAGTCCTTCTAGTATCCTCACTTTGTAAGGAAAAAACTCCCATCATTTGAAACCAGATTTGCTATGCTCTGAGGTCCGCATTTTCCCCCCACAGCTTCCTTAAGAAGGCCCGTTTCCTGGCGCTTTACCTTGCATATGGCGGTTGTTATGGTTCATATCTAGATGTCCCCTAAGAGCCTCGTGCACTCACAGGCGGGGCTGTTTTTGGAAGGCGATTGGATTATGAGGCTAAATCTGACTTCCCGTTAGGAGATGGGATCTGATAGGAGAGGCGGTGACTGGGGGGTGTCACTCGGAAGGGCATATCTCGCTCCTGGCCGTTTTTTCTCTGTCTCCTTCCACTTTACCTGCCCCGAAGAGCTCTCCCCCATTACGCCCTAGTGCCGCGCTGTCCTGCCTTGGGGCCAGTGGACTGTGGACTGAAACATGAGCCAAAATAAATTTCTTCGTTTAGTTGCAGATGTTGGGTATTTTGTTCCAGCAACAAGAAACATGGCTAAGATAGCAGGAAACCTTATTCTTGTGCTTTAGTGTCATTAAACTTAAAAAAAATTGCCTCTTCTTTCATTGCTTGAGGGAGAAGCAGTGTGAGATGAGTCAGGTAAACCCGACTGCGGGAAACCCTGTGGTCTGTGCTTCTCCCTCAGAAGTTTCTAATTACCTTTGGCACATCTGGTAGTGAAAGAATACATCTTGTGGGGGTGGAAAATGAAATGTAAACTGTAATGAATAAATTGTTGGCCAACCCAAAGAGTTAGTTTAAACAGAAGGGAGAACAGCTTGAATGAATTTGTTTTTCATTATATACCTTTAAGGCATAGTCTGTCAGAGACACTAAACAACTGTCCAGTTGCTTAAACAGTCGTACAAGAGAGTGCCTGGCAGAAGGGCTCCAGGGTGCTCTCTCTGGTAGTCGGACCGCCAGGGCCCCGTTGTGTGAGTGGGAGGGGAGCAATCCAGCCGAGAGAAGAACCTGCAGGCAGCACTCCTGTGGGGAGTGCCGAGTGCAGAGGTTGGAGTAAATGCCACAGAGACAGAGTGCAGTGTCCCTCACTGTGTCTTAGTTCGTAGAACATGAAGCAATGAGACGCTGCACAGGGAGTGAGTCTCCGCAGAGGCCGCAAGCTGGTTAACATGGCCCAGGTCGGGGCTGATGGCCCAGGCTGCACTTCGGAAAAACTGTAATAGCATTTAACGCCTAAGAGAAACTAGCAGGAAAGTACCTTCCGTCAGTAAGGCTTCCTTTGCTTTGGGGTGGGGACATGGGTAAATGGGAGACGCCTCACGTTTTTGGTGCAGGCAGACCTCAGTCAGAGTGATGGAAGAAGGGCAGAAAGAGCAGTGAGAGGCCACTGGTTGTCACAGAAAGGTAAGAAGTTTCCATGGCTGGTGCTCAGGTAATGATAGAATGTTTTTCCGTGCTTACCCACCCTCCTCCTCCTTCCTTTTCATCTTTCTCTTCTCTTTCCTTTTTCCCTCCTTTCCCTTTTCCCCTTTCCTTTTTATCCCTTCTCTCTTCCCTGCCTTTCCTCCTCTTCCTCTTTTGCCTCCAGCTCCCCCTTCCAGTCTAGTTATCCTTTCTTCCATGCAATGGCTTCTCTTCTCCCCACCAGATTGGTTTAGTTTCCCTGTGGTGGGTTCCCTAGTACAGTGGAGTCTCCACCTAGACTGTAACTGACTCTTGTGGCACCAAGCACCAGGCAGACGCAATGCCTTGTCCATCATTGGTGCACACATATTTATTAGAGGAATTAAAATGAAGTGGTAAAAGTGAGCATCCAGTTGCAGAGGGCCCTGTAATAATACCGCATGTGTTAGCCGCTGTAAAAGCACCTGGCATATAGTAAGTCATTTTTTCAACACTCCATAGGCAGGCATGTGCTACTGTACCCTTTTTTAGATGAGGGACTGAGGCATGGAGGCAAGTGTCTTAAAGGTCACCTGCCTGCTCCCTGCCCCCAAGTCCACTGGCTCTTGGAAGCAGTGGACTGAGTCTGTGAGCGGGAATGGACACATGGACTCATGCACTCAAGAAATAGGAGAAGGGTTTATTAAAGATAAATAGGGGCCAACACACTCAAGAACAGAATGTGAGTCAGAGAAATTAGGCACAGTACAGTAGGGAACTGGAGATCTTTTATGTGCTTTGGGTGGTGGGAGTGATAATCTATAATCTCAGCCTTATCTAGCGGGTAGGAGAAGATGGTCTGCCCATGGAGAGATAGTGGGAAATCCCAAAAAAGGGTCCATTCCGGTGAAAGTGGAGCATTTGCAGATAAAAAGGGAATGGACAAACATCTTTGTAGGTGAAACAAAGTTGCTGGTTTGCTATTTTGGGGGAAGAAGAGGGAAAGAAAACTAGGATTGTACCTGAAGGTAAAATTTTTCTTAAATGTATAATGTTAAAACTCTCAATGTCCTTGTCTCCCTTCTCTTTAGTTTTATTTCTCTGTCTTGCATTATCCCCACCCCAACCCCACTTCAGTCCCTTATTCTTAAGCAGGTGCTAAAGTCTGAACATCAGTCTTTAATAACTGTTTCAGGCTGAGAAAGGCCAATGATCCTACCTAGCCAGGGACTGAAAGTCTTGTCCTGACTGATATAAAGGAGACATAGGACTATTGGGTTCTGTTTCTTGAAGAACCATCATCTTTTGATAACCTGAGTAAGAAGGCAAGGACTTAGGGGACGCTGACCCATAACATCAGTGGATTGTGGAATGGAAGAGAATTCTAGTGCACAGTGTCATAGCCAAAAAATGAGAACTTTATTCCCCCGGAATATTCTAGAGAACCAGCGCACTAGCCAGCCATTCAAGCTGATGGCAGAGTTGGGCATGGCGCCGATTTGTGCCTATGGATCATGCAATACAAAGGACGTGTTTGCAGAGTTGTCAGGACTGTACAAACAACATTATGTTGCAGTAGGGGCACAGGTTCTACATCGTACTATTAGAATCTAGGCCATTCGATTTTATAGACTGGCTTTTCTGATGATGAGTTTTACTTCTGCATTTAATAATGAAACACTTTGTGTCTAGTTACTAAGAGATTCACAGTAATTCCAGATTGAACCGAGGGCCTTGCACCTATTGCTTGATATGCGCCCTCTCTAGGCAGACTGTGCAAAGTGGGGTCACCTGGAGTGGTACCTCGTTGCTCTTTTAACGGCAGTGGTGAAACGTATCAGTGTAGTTTATTAATCCAGAAAGTACACAGCCGGCACACTTAGTGCTAGGTACTGTGCAAAGTACTTTACAAATAGCATCTGATTTACTGCTTTTGACAGCTCTGTAAGAGGCATTGCTACTGTGGCCTCTTTTATAGATGAGGACCCTGAGGTTCAGAGGGGTCCCATAGCTAGTAGGAGGCAGAGCAAGGGCCGTCTGGGTCGGGTTTTCCCAGTGTCCCAAGCCGCTGGCTCATTCTCCTGTACAAAAGGAATGATGAGCAGCATTTTGGCGTGTTTCTATCTGGATAGTACGAGGTCACTGCGATATTTTGAAGACAGATCCTTCAAATTTCAAAACATTTACTTTTAAGATATTTATCTAAAGGTATTTATACCGTTATGTTTAATATGTGCTAAGCTTAGAGCAGGAAAATAAACAGAAAAACAACACAGACCTTGCCCTTGGGAGCTTGGATTCTACTGAGAGGAGAAAGAAAAGCATATTGATTTACAAAGAAAAAAATAATTTCAAGTGGAGAAAGACAAGTGAAGAAAAGAAAACAGCATAACAGAGAATGCTGTCCACTGTGATAGCCACTGGCCATATGGTCCACTGAGCATGTGAAATGTGGCCAGCCGATGCTCAGAAAGCTGTGCATGTAAAATACACGCTGGAATTTGAAGTCTTAGGATAAACAAGTGTATAAATTGCCAACAATTTTTCATTACTTATATTAAAATTATATATATATATATATATATATATATATATATATATATATATATATATATATATATATCTCAGGTGAAACCAGAAGTATTGCCTGAAAAGCTCCCAAATCCGAAACTTTTTGAGTGCCGAATGTGGGGCTGCACATGTAGAAAATTCCACACCATGACATTGTTTCGTGTACACAATTACTAAAAAATATACAAAATTACCTGTAGGCTATGTGTACAAAGTATGTGGAAGACATAAATGATTTAAGCTTGTATTCCATCCCCAAGACATCTGATCTCAAATCAGAAAACAATCCAAAATCTGAAGCACTTGTGAAACATTTTGGACAAGGGTTAGGCAAACTGCATTAAAATCAATACTAAAAGAAGTTAACCAGTCATGAAAGGACAAATACTCTGTTATTATATAAGGTAGCAGGAGTGGTCAAAATCATAACGGCTGCCAGGGGCTGGGTGGAGAATAGGTGTCATATTTAAGGGGTACAGCGTTTCTATTTATGATGATGAGAAAGGCCTGGTAGGGTAGATAATGGTGATGGTGGAAAACAGTGTGAGTGTTCTTACGGCCACTGACATGTAGACTTAAAGCTGGTTAAAAAGGTAAATTTTGTTAAGAGTATTTCACTTTATAAAGCCAAGAAATAAATTCACCTTTATTTTTAAACAAGGTCACTAGGTAATTTAAAATCACAAGTGGCTGAGACCCATCTTTCCAAGGGCTCCTCCTTGTGTCCCAGGCCGAGGGAAGCCTTCAGCCGGAGGAGGAGCTGGGGCGAAGTTCTGGGGTGGGAACACGTGTGTGTGTGTGTGTGTGTGTGGGCAGGTGGGACCGAAGGACAGAAGGGACAGGGCTGTTGTGTAGTCTCACTTGGCCTTACACTTGAGAACAGAAACGAAGCAGTAAGAAATGCGCCCTAAAGCACATAAAATTCCAACATATTTTGCTTTTTCCAACCGTTTACCCTTTGGCGGGGGCCTCAGAGGGCAGCACCCACACTAGTGTCTTGCAGAGAGCCGTGCCAGACGCAAATCTCGAAATGGAAGGAATCCTTGCTGTCGCAAACAAGAAATGCTAACGACAGACCTTGAACATTTCCACTTTCACAAAACTCCGTCTTTGTCAGCTGAGGAGGTTTTGGAACCCAGAGGGAGAGCTAATGGTGTCGTTAGCACCTTTGGACGGTGACTCTGTCGTGTCACAGGGGTGACTGTTATGATTGCACGGGTAGACGTTTCCTTCTGAAAAGGTCTTGGTTCAGGACAAATAAATTGAAGGTCTGGCTTTCTCAGTAGGGGAGGGTTATTAGGAAGGTAAATAGGGGTTTGTTTATCTTTCTATTAAAGGCCATCCATGCTGGCTCAGGCAGTACCCTGGTGGCAGCTGCCACCTCGTTCTGTTCCCAAATCCACCTTGGTGGCCTTGTTGTGTGTCATTACTGCTTTTCCCAGGACAATGAGAGGAGACCCCATAGGAGAAGCGGCAGAAAGAATCTTTTTCTTAATGGGTTTTGACTTCAGAGCCCCTGGTGCAAAAATGTTGGTTCATACGAAAGGGGAAGATGGTTAATACCTAAAATCTTTCGTTTCATGGAAACATTGTCTGGGCTTTGAAACATCTCTGGCTACCTGCCAGGGACCACTGAATCCAGCCAGCAGTAATGCCTCTTGGCCTTCTGGTCTGGTCTTCATGTCCTTTTTACACCCCCCTGATCACAAGTTTCCAGTAACATCCCAGCTGCTGGGAGGCTGAGAGGTGTTTACAGGACCTTCAGGCCATGTTGAGGTTTCAAATTGATGGGACACTCTGTGCTCCCCTGAAACAACTGTGTATTTCCTCACAGCCTCAGTTCTGGGTAAGCTAATTTGCTGAAACCAACAAAAGTTTGTTTTGCCCTGTGTTACATAATTAGCAATATCTGAGCCACATCCTGGAAATTGATGGCTAGACACCATCCCACAGTTCCTAGCAGGTTTTCCAACTGTTCACGTCGTGGTCCTTTTCTGTAGGGTCGTTGTGTCATCCGCTTACTACAAAGGATCAACTCATGTGGGCCACTGATGGCAGTTTTACACTTTCTAACCTTAAGGAACTTCATAGGTTTAACTTTTTTTTTTTGCTTTTTGAGACAGGGTCTCGCGTTGTAGTTCAGGCTGGCCCTGAGCTCACTATGGTGCCCAGGCAAGCCGCCGCGAACTCAGCAATCCTCCCGTCTCTGCCTCCCGAGTGCTGGGATGACAGGTGTGAGCCACCACCTCCGGCATTGTGGTATGCGGTGTTGATTGTTGGTGGGTGTGTCTCCACGCCCAGCACTATATGTGGTTACCGGGGATCGAACTCAGGACCTTGCGCTTGCGAGGCAGGCGCCGGAACCACTGAGCTAACCCTCCGGTCCCATAGGTTTAACTTTTGAAGGCAGGGTTAGGTTTGGGCTTAGCTTGCAGATTTTTCCTCCTTTACCTTCAGCACCCTTGTGTTTTGTTCATGACAGGATTAACAGATCATTGTGATGCCCTGGCTTAAGTAGGACAGATAGAAAGAGCAGTGTGACTTCCCCCTAGGTGGCTTGAGTAGAAGGATGGCTGCTTTTTAAACATGGTACCTTGTTTATCTCAGACAGCAAGTTCATCTATTCAGAGAGTAGTTATTATATGTATTTGCAGTTTATGCTGTTTCTCACATTTCACTGCTTCAACCTTCATGAAATTTGACAGACTAGAACTGTATTCTTACTTTATAGATAGAATAACTGAGAGTTGTAGTCTTGATGTTTGACTTTAGGTTGAATTCTGTTCTCCACACCTCCCAACTACCATATTTCTTTAACAAGTGGCCAAAAGGATTGTAAAAGTTTAATCATTCAAACTAGGTGGAAAAAATGATTCTTTTACCAAGTGTCATCTCTAATTCATACATTAGTAACTTTTGGCATTTCCTGCTTCCTTATTCTTCCAACTGCACATAGTAGGTACTTACTGAATAAATGAAGTAACTCTTAGCTTAAGTGGATTCCACTTCTATAGACAGCTTACAGGGTCTTCTCAGGTCTCTAAAGGGGTGGAGGTGGTGGTAGGTAGGTAGGTAGGTAGGTAGGTAGGTAGGTAGGTAGGTAGGTAGGTAGACTTGACAAAGCTGGAGACAGCTTATCAGTGGTGGCAAACCTATGGCCTATGTGCTGCAGTGGGCTGTTTGGATCACTGAAAACTCTAAAAGGTTTGCCCTCATGGGTCTTAATCTTCAGGAGAAAACCCTGAATTCATAGCAGAGTTACCAGGACACCTTGGAGGAGAGGGTGATCACTGTCACCATAAGTTGTCAGCTTCAACAGCAGCAAAAAATGCTGTATTGTGTGGTTCCTCTGCATTGGGTGTATGCAGCAGCAGCAGCAGCAGCAGCAGCAGCAGCAGCAGCAGCAGCAGCAGCAGCAGCAGCAGCAGCAGCAGCAGCATGAGTGCTTGGGAAAAACCACAGCATCCTCCCTTTTCTGTTTAAAGGAGCCCTTTCTCTTCAGGACTCATTCAAGGTCACAGCCACCTTTACTGCTAGACAATTATCTGCCCCACTCCACCCATGTAGTTGTTTTGTGGTCTGGTTTGTTTGAACCAGTGTATCTACACACTGGTATAAGTTTTCATGATGCTCTCAATTCCCTCTTCCAGCTTGTATGAAAGTAGTGTGTTCTGGTCTTGCGATTGATGAACTCTTTGCCATACAACCAGCTTCAGTGTCACCTGAAATTTTTTTTCATCTCAACTACTTCAAGCCCCACTTATAAAGAAGTAGGAATCCTATGGAATGGAGTATTTGCCTTGGTTTTTTCATTTAGCTAAATCCATACCACACTTTCTCCAAACCTCTTGGTGGCTTCATAGCTTGTTTCTATATCACTGAATAATAATCCGTTGTTTGGATGTACCATAACTGGTCTGTCAATTCACAAAACCTACTGTTTCTGTTGAAATTAATTAATAATAGAACATTTGTTGAATAATCATTGAATCGCTGACTCATGATAGAATCTTTCATTTTTCCGCCAGGTGTGAAATGCCAAGGGAGAGTTGTGATAGAAAAGGCCAAAAGGATTGACTTCTGCTGTGCGCTTATTCTTAAAGCAGAGAGGATTGAACCAGCAGTAAGTCCAGCACATGTAGATGGCTGTGAGGTATCCAAGCTTTCAAGGGCAGTTTAAGAACTTTCTAGAACTGCATTGCCTAGTAATGTATCCGTATGTGACTCTTTGAACAAAATTGATTAAATGTGGGCTGGGGATTTAGCTCAAGTTGTACCGTGCCTACCTTGGAAGCACAAGGGCCAGAGTTCAATCCCTGGTTCCACAATAAATAAGTAAATAAATAAATAAAAATTAAAAAATAATAAAAGTAAATGAAATAAAAATGTTCAGGGCTCAGTTGGACTAGGTACATTGCCCTAGAGCTACAGGTAGCTGGTGGCTGCCACTGTGGACAACACAGATGTAGACCATTTCCTTCATTGCAGAAAATTTTATTGGACAGCCCTGATTCAAACAAAAGCATTCCAGTAAGAGGATGGGATTGGAAATTAGTTGACCAGGCTGATTTCTGGTTTCTCTTTAATGCTTTAGCTCTTTTGTGCCACAATTTTACAATGGAAGAGATAAAGCCCAGAGATTTGTTTGCTGGTGAGAAAAAAAAAAAGTTGCTTAAAATGACTTGCTGGGGATAAAAAGGCTGCCGGGGCCAGTGAAGCTGTGAAATGCCCCTGTGTGACAGCCCCAGGAGGCATGGCTTCACAACGGCTCGGCCCTTGATCAGCTAGTGTTAAGGAGTTTTACAGAACTCTTAGCTCTTGCTAATTTAGTTGGGTTTAAAAGCAAAGGCCCTCTCTAATTAGAGGGGATGGGGTAGGTGTGGAGATGGAGTTAAACTCATTGCAAAAATCTGCAAATTGTACACCCATCCCTTTGGTAAACTCCTGTGGTCTGCCTTTGCATACCAGGAATGTGAAACCTGAATGATATTTGCCACTGAAATTGTAGCTCACTCTCTTGAAATTACTGTTATTTGGGAGCAGAGCAAATAGCAGTGAAGGGTTTTTTTTTTTTCTTCTTCTTCTTTCTCTGCCAGTTGTTTGGATTTGGCCAGATCTAATTTCATTCACGTGTTAGAGGCTACACTGAATGGATGCTCACAAAGTATTATGGGCTATCAGTCTACTTAGATTTCAGTTCTGTGCTCATTTTCCCTACGACACTTTCATAAAGTCTTCATTTTTGTCCTTTTAAAGAGAAGTACTGATAAGAAACATTACATTAAATTGTGCTTTTCCTTACTGTCCAATCTAGAAATCGGCTGTTGACATTGGTGACGGTTTTTCATGTAATTTTGAAATGAAAATGCCACATTGCTTTATCTGTGCATTGTAGCTTTAAATATTGACGGTCTGCCTTTTGAAATACTTGTGTTGTTTCTAAGAGGCCCAATGTGAAAAGGAAAATTTGACAGAATAATACATCTACCATAATTTCTGTGAAAAGACGTAGCGTATTCTGGTATTTGGAAGTTCAGTCAGGATGTGACCACTCAGAGTCATAAATGTCTGTAAACACAGGCTGAAAATTGATAGTTTTCTCTCAGAATAGGCACAGAGAAAGAAGTTTATTATCTTGCAAATTAAGAATTGGAAATGCCAGGTCTCAAATGAAGACAGATTCCCTTAGTCTGTAAAGCCAGTGTCCCCTGCTAAACAACTCTTACAAGAGTTGGTGAGGTTTAATCAATATTTAATAATTATTGAATCTGTTCAACTGACTTTAAAAAATTGTATACCTTAAATGAAAAAGGCAGGGTAAACAGCTGGGTTTCTTATGTCTGCTAAGGTTTTGACACAGTTCTAAAAATATGTGTGTGTGTGTGTGTGTGTGTGTGTATTTTTTAAAATTTGGATACTGTTTCATATTAGCAAAATCCAGAGACAACGATTATGGTTTCTAAACAGGGACTGTTTTCTTAAAAGCTGCGAAAGAGAAAAGAATCAATATTAAGGCTTTCCGAATGCAGCTTTTCAGAATCCCCCAGCACGACTGATTACAGCTTCTATTTTAAAGGATTTAAGAAGAACAATCTGTATTAAAAACATCACTCTCTGGTGTGAGCTTGAGCAGCTCCGCATGGGTTCCCATGGGCCCGCCCTGCAGTGTGACACGGGAAGGGCCGGCGGCCGTCACCGGTGGGCCCGGGCAGCGAGGCCGGGAAAGGCGCTCAGGTGAGGAGTCGCCGGCCTGCGTGCCGCAGGGGTTGCCCGGGCAGCTAGCTGCAGCCGCTCGGCCGCATTCTTCAGGAAGGGTGAGAAGCGAGTCGCTTTTCCACATGTGGCATGTGAGGTTAAGCCACAAGAAGGCAGAATTAAAAGGATGTCTTTGTTCCGGCGCATTGACCGAAGCCAGGTACGGCCAGTCAGGGTTAGGGCTCACGGTGACAGATGGTTTCCAGCCTCCACACCCTCCGCGGTCGCCCTGTGGCGGGTGGGGAGCGGACCCGTCTTCATGGGGCATCTCCCGCACGAGCGCTGTGACCCGCTCGTCTCCGGCCGCACACCGGTCTGGACTGATTAAATAATAAACTCCACTCTGTGGGCAGAGGCTCTGTCTGGGCGAGTCACGGGGCCCTTCCTCACAAGGCACGTGACAGGAGATCGTTACAGTGCGGGAGCCTCCTGGAGTGTGGTTCTCAGCGAGTCCGCACTGTGGCAGGTGGGACGGGCTTTCATTCCACAGGTGTGTGTTGGGCGGGGCCCGGATTACAGCCCCGTCCGCTGTTCGCTTCACAGAAGGCGTTTGTAGGAACGAGGGGCCAATTATACTAGAGCGGATGGAGGGAGTAGAAATGTTTCGAGCATGGTGTTGAGTTTTGTGTCATAAATTTTATTTTATACCCTTGGGTGCTGAGTCCACCCAGAACCCTTTGATAAGGCAAGTTATAAAACTGGTGGCATCAGCTTACAAACTACTCTTGTTCTCGGATTTCCGTGGAGAAGAAAACAACACAAAACTAATTCCTTGAGTTAATCTGAATGTTTCACTCCTAATGGTATTCTTTTTAAAAAAAAAATCGCATGTTTTTAGAAAATTGAACGGTGTATCTGTTATTAAATGTGTTTGTGAGTATGTGTTTAAACCAAGACATCATTTATAGCACTGAATTACCATACGTCAGCCTCTAGGGACAAAAAATAATTAAATATGCCTTTTTAGTGAAACATTTTCTCAAAAGTACTTTTTAAATTCTATTTTAAAAATTGAGGATGTAAATTTATTTTCCGGCAATTTTCCCCTTCATCCTTCACAGGCCTTGGATGATAAATAAATGATTGTTACTAGCACATGTTAAGAGTGTCTTCAGACCCCGTATCTGATGGAGTAGGTTGTTCTTGGGATAATTCAAGGCTCTGGCCACATGTCACTTTGCACGCCAATAAAGGATGCATTGTTTGTGGGGGACTGATCATTGTTCCCAGTTTTCCTGTCCTTCTCACTCGGATAGACCATAAATTTACTCCCTTCAGATAAAATGCCCACAGACACCACTTGAAGACAATAATGGGAGTGCTTCCTAGAATGGATTAGCTTTGCAAGGCCCAGCTTGGGGAGGTTCCATTTCCTGGGGAATTTGATGCAGGGTCTTTTGACTGATTTCATAGTAGACTCTTTTTTTTTTTTTTTTTTTTTGCTTTTGAGACAGGGTCTCGCTTTGTGTTTCAGGCTGGCCCTGAGCTCACTATGGTGCCCAGGCAAGCCGCCGCGACCTCAGCAATCCTCCTGTCTCTGCCTCCCGAGTTCATAGTAGACTCTTAATAGCCTTCCATGTCCCCTGGTTCCTTCATCAAGAAAATCATTTCTTTAAAAACCATTGGACCCTCTTTATTTTACTGGTTAAAAAGTTTGGATGAGAACAGTTTATTTATATAATGAAAAGAAATACAGGCCCCAAGGCTATGAGTCTTGGGCGAGACAGGGTGTTTTTCCATTAGATTATCAGGAATGTGAATAATCCTTTGGGCACACAGTGCAGCTGCCACAGTGAGTTGGCATTAGATATTAACAGCCAGCCATCCAGAACAGCTCTTTTTTTTTTTTAATGCCAGCTTTGAAATCAGTGGTCTCTGTTGTAGCTGTGCTGCCTTTGTGTAGCTTTTGAAATGTATTTAGATTGGGGGGGGGCATTGTTGGCATACTGTTCTGCAAAAGGAGCCAGCTGCAAATGTCATCTTCATCCTCTGCAGTGACCCGGTGCCCCTAGATCAGAGAGTCCCCGAGTCATTGCGGAGCCTTTCTTGGGGGCGGAGGAGTGACTCCCTCTGTGTGCACATGAGGCCCGTGTAATGGAATGGATGCTGCGAGCCACGAGTGGTGTGAGACATCTGTCCTCTAGCTGGCATTTCAGCCACGCACTTGTGTCAGGGACAGTGGTGAGGTGTGGGCACTATTCCCTGCGGGCTGGGGCTCACCCTCACCTTAACTTGGATTCACTTTCTCTGCTTGGAGTAAGTAGGTACAAAGAGATGCATAATTAGACCCAGGAAACTTTAGAACTTGGAACGTTATGCTCAAGTATCCACTGTATCAGACCTCTATGCCTTTATGAACTTTGTGGCTAGGAGTGGTGCAAGCTCTTGTGGTTCTGTGGTAGTTTTCCAAAATGTGAAGCTTATTCTTACAGTACTTACCATTTACATATCCATGTACTTCCATGGTACTTTCTGTAGTGTCCTTAAATATAAAAGCACACGTGGTGTTAAATACTGTATTGTCTCTGTGGTGTGAGAAACTGAAAGTATAAATAAGGGCCAAGCTATAACAGATACTGTAAAATAGGAAGAAATTGTTCAAAAGGAAAGGATATTAGAGAGGGGGAGGGGGAAAGGAAGGAAGGGAAAAGAAATCAGAAGAGAAGAAAAAAATGGAAACTACATTTTTGTAAATGAGAAGAAGGGTTGAAGGGAGGGGAAGGGAATAAGGAAAAAAGAGGACTAATGATATATTATGTAGAGGTACGAATCTCTGACAAATGTGATTATTATGGATTAATGTATTAAATTGTATTAGTAAAAAAGCACAGTGCAGTGTTTGAATATATTAACTGCTAAATAAATAGTAGGTTTACTTTCAGAAGTTTGTTTGTATTGTTGATATGTGGAAGCTGGCCCAGGTCATATATGACTGAGTTATTAGGCTAGTTAATTTCCTTTATGTACATTCATATATGAAATATATGTATGGAAAAAATGTAACAGTGATGCCAATTAGGAGAATAAACACCACAAACCCATCACTTTAACCAGTTAATCTTTCTTCTAAATTTTCCCTTTGTCCTTCAGTTCTTGATTAGATATATATGAAATGTTAATATAGTATAATATCAAGAAATACTTTGGATAACACATTTTTCCTTATTGCTCTATGGCATATGATTTTTAGCTGTTATTTTGAGACAACTAATGTGTTATGCATCATAATACACCATACATGGTCATCCCTTCTATTTGGTGATTTTTGCTTTGATCCAGTAATAAATTCTGCAGCTTTTCTTTTTAAAATAGTCCCTTAAGATATTTTTTGAGAGAGTAAAGTCTATTCCAATGGTGTTAAAGTTTTTGTAGCTGCTTAAAACACATTGCCACTGTGCTTTCCAAAGGACCTGTGGGCCTTTCTGTAAGTTGGATTATTTTAATTTGTCAGGGCTCTCCTTTGCAGGCCAGCAATAGAGTACTATGTTGAATTAGTCTGCTTTTCCAGCACTGGGACTAAAGGTCCAAAACCTATCACCTAATGGAGCTCTTCTCCTTTGACAGGCCCACTGTGGCTCACAGTTTCAGTGGGTTTAGTCCATGATCAGTTGGCCCCAGAGTAGAGAAACAACATCATAGAAAGGCCTGGGCAAAGGAAATCTCACACCATGGTGCCAGGAATTGGAAAGAGAACACAAGAGCTGGGGACAAGAATACATCCTTACAGGTCAGACGCCCATGACTTACTCCTTCTGACAAGGCCCCCTGTGAATGTGTGACTTTTGGGGGACATTTTATATCTAAACTCTAATACATGTGTTCTGTTGACACTGAAATGTAGTTCTAGCTTAGATCTCTGAAACCTGGCCCAGTTGGCAGTTCATCTGTCATTACTAGGAAGCTCAGAGCCTGGTTCTTTCCCTGGCATCAGCTGCAGCCTGGAAGGGTGTAGCCTGCTGTTTAAGCCAAGGTCATTCCCATTTTCCTATTTCATGGGCTTCCTGTGGTGTCCTGTCAGGCTTTATATATATAGAGAGAGAAGAATGTATGGGGCATCTAGAATTGGAGCAGTTGAAAATCCTTAGAGTGAATTAATTAAAATCCAAAACAGCCTGTTGGCTTCCTGTGCTTGCCTTGGAATCTATTCCATAATAGTAGTTTCTAACAAAACACTTTGGAATAAGAAATAAATTTCTTTGAAATAAATTTCAAAGTTCTTCCCTCTCTTACTAAATTTCAACCAGGAAACAGCATCTCAATTACTTCAGTTAGAATTTATTAATACTGACCTTCTCTAGTGCTTGGGCCTTTTCAGGTTCAGCTCACAGGGCTTCTATTTTTATTCTAGTCTAAACTGTGGTCAGATTGATAGCAAAATAAATACCAGAATATTGTAGCTTGGGAGGGGGAGAGGCAGAAATGCTTATAATAACATAGCTCCAAACCTCTTGCCTTTCCTGTTTGATATTCCAAAAAAGGGAAAAAAGCACAACATGGACCACATCTGTAAGTAATGAACATTTTTCTTTTGTGTATCATGCATATTCGACATAATCCTACTCAAAGTCCCAAGGCATCGTTTCAATGTACACTGCATTGTAGATCCCTATTTTTGTTGCCGGCAAATTTAACTGAACAGAAAGGTTGCTTTCCTTCTCTCTCTTGATCAGGAATCTGAACCTACTGTAACAGACAGAAGTACAAATTGTCAGTGTGTTCAGCTTGTACTTTTGTTTGTTCCCCTCTAGTTGTGATTTTTCCTTGTTGCTGGAGAGAAAGACTATTGTGTGTTAGTATGAGCCATTAGGCCATTAATTTAGGAAGGGTATTTTAATTCTGATTGCTGAAGATCGAACCCAGGGCCTCCCACCTTTACAGAAATCCTGTCCTGCTGAACTAAATTTAATAGATTTAAATTTATTAATTTAAATTTATAATGTCATAATTTTCAATATACAGAAGCAATGAAAAGATTTCAAATAAGGTTTCTCTCCAGATGGGATATTTTGCTTTTAGGTAGTTGAATCTGTAATATCCTAGGTTACCAAGCATGAGATGCAACAAGAATTTGGGTGCAAAGTTTAGATTCATTCCATTTGGTTTATTGTGTTAAAGGTTCTCCACCACCTTGAGATGGCAACTTGTAAAGTCTGAGGAGCTTGTATCACAGGATTTGTAGAATGATACATGAGCAAGAAGGGTATGGTAGATGAGTTTATTCCCAGTGACTGTGTGTCACTGGGTCAGCTTATTTTTATCAAGTTCTAGGTTAAGAAATGACATGGGTAAGATATTCTGGTTTTGTTTGTTTCTTTGTTTGAGACAGGGTCTCACTTTGTAATTCAGGCTAGCCCTGAGCTCACTATGTAGCCCCATGCAAGCCTCGAACTGAGCAATCCTCCACTCCTGGCATCGTGGTATGTGGTACTGATTGCTGGTGGGTGTGAGTCACCATGCTCAATATTTGGTAATGTGTTTACCAGGGATTGAACCAGGGACCTTGTGCTTGCTAGGCAGGCACCGGAACCACTGAGGCAAATCTCCAGCCTAGGATATCCTGTTTTGTGTGTGGTAACACTGGGGGTGGGAATCATTTAATCATTTGATTAAATACCATAAAAGATCTTTCTGGATCGTTGGGTCTGAGATGCTACTAGAGATTTACCCAACAATCTACTCCATGAGCCAGATAATTTTGTAAAATCAATAAACAAACACGTTAAGAAGAGAAAAGTTTTGTGTTGTAGCCTGAGATAACCAGCATGCATATAACGAGGCACCTTCTCTGCACATGATATTGATGAAATTAAATCATACATAGAGTTTAGATGAGCAGCCAGATTATCCTTGGACAGGATGATTTTTTTTTTTTTTAACCGGAACCGGGGATGGAACTCTGGCCCTTGTGCTTCCAAGGTAGGCATGGTACCACTTGAGCTAAATCCCTGGTCCCTCAAGGATGATTTTTTTTGAGGGGAAAGTGGGGAGGTAATATGATGATTATTACACTGAGCCCTTTCTGAAACAGGAGTTTTGAGCTTTGTTGGCTTAAGGAATCTGATTTAATGAATGGTTATAAAAAATGAGAATTAACTTGTGTCATATACTGGCACAAATTCCCAATGTTGAGTGTGATTGTGAACTGTATATAAAATGTACCAATAAAGAATTCAATTTAAAAAATGTTAAAAATAAAAGATATTTGAAACAGTTTTAGACTCAAGATCTTTCTTATGAGGTTTCCTTTTCCCCCCTCACTGTTACCTGAACCCAAAGTCTTCCCACCCTGTAGAGATCAGCAGGGCTCCTTATTGCAGGTCTTGTCCTGGCCTTTGATGTTGGGATGTGGGAATCAAAGAAAAGGGGGAAAGTGACGCCCAGTGACGGGTGTGGCACACCCCGAGAGCAGGCTTCCCACACCTGAGCTGCG
>PVIC010008343.1:24753-48548 GCA_004025085.1 Thryonomys swinderianus | reverse complement strand
TTTTTTTTTGGAGACAGGGTCTCGCTTTGTAGTTCAGGCTGGCCCTGAGCTCACTATGGTGCCCAGGCAAGCCGCCGCGAACTCAGCAATCCTCCTGTCTCTGCCTCCCGAGTGCTGGGATGACAGGCGTGAGCCACCACGTCTGGCATTGTGGTATGTGGTGTTGATTGTTGGTGGGCGTGTCTCCACGCCCAGCATTGTATGTGGTTACCGGGGATCGAACTCAGGACCTTGCGCTTGCGAGGCTGGCGCCGGACCCACTGAGCTAATCCTCCGGCCCCAGTTTTTGTCTTTTAATTCTCAACCCAAATAGAAAGAAAACATTTTTCTGAACATGATCAGTCAGCCTCATGCCAAATTAGTATTCTCTGTATTTCAGTGATAGGGATAATTTCCACTGTTCTCAAATTTAGGGCTATGTACTTCACATTTGCCTTATTGCAAGGAAAAAACACACTTGTACAAAGTGAGGGACTTCTTAGAAAACCTGGAAGGTGGAGTTACTGTAATTATGCATGCATGGTCTTTTTTTATGGGAGGGCCCTAGGGATGATACGAACACATCAGGCAATGTGGAGCATATTGGAATTTGTGATGCGTGGTGCCCATTTACCCTGTTCTGAGCCGCACTAGTGTTCAGGTGCATGTAATAGCATTAGTGCACGTGCACCACTAGTGAGGATTAATCATTTTTTAAAAGGTTTTAAGTTTTAAAACCTTTTAAAAAGACTAGTAGTTATCAAGTGATGTCTAAGTCTGTTGATCACTAGCTAGGTTGAAAAAATATTTTTGGCATATTTGTGTAGTATGAAGCAGTTATTTCATATTAGGTATTGGTTTATTTACTTAACTAAGATGAACTCTTTTTATGGCTTCTATCAAATCAGAGGATTTAAATGTTTTTGTCTCTCTGATATTTTAAGCATTGGGGGAATAGTTGTCAGCTCTTACTAGGGTTTGGGTCAGGTTTAGCTAAGTATAATAGTTACTTATTTACTCTTCCTTAATTTTTCCCTTAAAATTAAAGATCTCTTCACCATATGTTGTCTTCTGGGCTAATATAAAATCCTTCTAGAGGAGGAATCATGAATTAAATAGATCTTACTGGTCTAGGTTATCAGTGTAGAAAGTTCAGTTTGTGAGGTCTTGTGGATCATACTCCTATCTAAATGTTCTATGTGTTAAATGAAAAAGATCTTGCCAGATAGATTTTTCTAATATATTTCATACATTCATAATCCGGTAGGACATGCAATCCACAGCAGGAACGAGGAGACTGCTTTTCATATCAAGGGTAGGCAGCCTACATCATAGGTCACTTGATGAGAGAAGAGACATCTGTGCGTGTGTGTGTGTGTGTGTGTGTGTGTGTGTTGCCTTGGATGACAGCAGAGGGTGAAAAGCCTCTGCTTGAGAGCCACATGGCTGGTGGAGTTTCCTTCCACCCGCACACCCCAAGGTTGGAGTCCTGCAGGGTGGGCCTCTGCAGGAAGACTGCCTGAACCTGTCTGGGAGCTCCATCTCCCTGCTGCTTCTGGTTGTCTCTAATTATTGTTGCTTAGTTTCAGTTGCAATAATAGAGCTCTGGAGTAGGTGGAAAATTATTTAACAGTGTTCAAGAGGTAGATCCCACATCCTCTCAAACTGCTGGTAATGTTGTTTTGCTTCTCTCTTTTCACTGAACATAAAAAAACACAATCTAGGGGAAAGGCAGTAGGGGATTTTTATCACTTCATTATCAGGAGGATGTGACATCATATCTTTCTGCCTCTGTGGTAGAGAATGGATATTGGTGCTTTCTGTGATGACTGAAGCTTAATGCCTTCCTGACTAGAGTATACTATGTGGTCCATTTTTTTTTTTAAATCTTTAAGAATATTTCTGTTTCAAAAACACACCCTTTTCTGGCCTTCCTGTACACTATATTGACCTTAGTATGTTGGGTATAAATGATATACTTGATGTGTGGCTATTTAGAACAACTTTTCCCTTGTTGTCGTAGCAGGTTGTCTATGTGATGTGAACAATCTGTAACTGCCGTTCAGTCAGCCAGCATTCCTAACTGTTCTGCTCCATGTAGCACCTCTGTCCGATAGGCTTCATAAAAAGTGTGTCAGAGTGGATGTGCAGGCATGTACATGATCCCCTGCAGACGCAGGGAATGGTGTCAGCTGCTTGTGGCATCACTGTGGAATGGGAAGGGTGTGTTCCTGGAGGAACTGGCATTTGAGCTGGATCCTACAGCTCAGTTGGTGATAACTAGGTGACCATAGGTAGGTACATTTCAGGCAGAGAGTACACGGAGATGAGGGGTGGTAGTCAAAGAACATAGCCTCCAGAGAGCTGCGCAGTGCACCTGCGTGCCAGGCTGTGGGAGGAGCCAGAGGCAGACGGAAGAAGAGGCAGAGCCACAAGAACTTCAGGGTGGGTTGTTAAGGTTTTACTGACTCTTTGGGCCACCAAAACAGGCATACAATCAAGAAGGGTTTAATGACCATAGTTCGCATTTTAGAAAATGTCTTTGACCAAATGTGGCTTATCTTGGCAGTGCAGAGCCCCTTCTGGAGCTTCCGTGACCTTCCAGATGAGACAGATGGTGAGGCCTGAATTAGGACAAGAGGAATCGAAGAAAGAAAGTAGAGTGAGGGGCAGGAAATTAGTAGGATGTGATTGGCGGTACTTGGGGTAGGAGGCAGGGCATTGAAAGGACATGAAAGAGATGGCCTCAGGCGGTTCCATATTTCTGTCTTTGGATGACTGCTTAGAGAGGTTCTAGAAAGTCTTGATTTGAACCTAGGAGTTAGCCTTGGAAATACTGCAGTGGCTTTGTAGTTCTGAGGGATGTCTACTTATATAGAAGCCCTTTTGGACTGTTGTATTTAAACCTGGAAGTCAGATTATCAGTACATGAATGGGATGATCCTGGGCAGTGGTGATGCCACAGGCCAACTGTGAAGTCCATCGGCTCTGTGGGCACAGTCCCACTGCAAGGTGGAGAGGAAGACGTGTGTAGGCGAATGTATGTTACCTGTTAAATAACTGGACTGCAGTGGAATATGGGGGGAGAATCCTGGGAGTTCATGCAGCTTAGAGAACTTTTTGTTTATAATTTGGGACTGTTTACAGCACCTTTTAAAACTTCATGTTTTGTGCTGGATGTGGTATTGCACACCTGTAATCCGAGCATTGGGAGGCTGCAGCAAGCGGAGTACTATGAGTTCAAGTCCAGCCTCAGCTACATAGTGAGGCCCTATCTCAAAGAACAACAAAAAATAAAATAACACATTTTGAAAATTATTTTGAGCCAGTGTTGAATTCAAATGTTCATATAGGATGTGTTGTGAGCTCCCAGCAGGTGGGGCTTATGTTTCATCTGTCTGTCTGGGCTTCTGTGCACAGCAGCTGCAGACTGTGTGTGTGTTTGGAATCTGTTCAGCCTGAGTTACTTTCTCTTGTGTTCTCTAACTTCCTGAAATACAATTTCCAGGACCCCTAGTGATTGAAATTAAGACAATATTTTGGGCTGTTAGCTGTATTCTGGGCCTTCTCAGCGGCTTCCTGGACATTTTTTTCTGATGTCCCATCATCACTCAAGGTCAGTGTGTCTCCAAGGAGTGTTTGCTGTGCCCCTCTTGGGTCTGGTGACCCCTGCAGGATGGCCCAGCCCTGTCAACACCTTGTCACCATCCCCTTAGCACCCAATCATGGAGGCTTGACAAAAATGTGATCCTTTTCTCTTTTGCCATCTCTATTTATTCATCCATCTACTTGTCCATCTAGTCAGCCTTTTCAAATTAGTCTTGAAATCAGGACACTTGCTGTGAGAAGTTTCAAAATACAGACCCTGCTTTCTGAAGTCTGTGGTAGGGTGAAATCAGGACCATGTGTCAGATGCTGTATGGAGAATAAACAAATGCTGCCCAGCCTGGAGCCTCCTAGCTCTCAGTGTGCCCTGAGCGAGGTGGACTGGAGTAAACCATCTAGCTGTCGGGGTCAGATGGGGGAGTTTTTGGGGGTGAGCTCCTGCCACAGTCAACTGTGGTACATGAAATTTATTGTCCATCATTCTTCCAAGTTCTGTCTTAATCCTAACCGGCATCCTTGTGAAGGAAACAGTAGTAAACCTGCTTTCCAGGTGAGGAAGCAGCATGGGAAGGTGGTTATTCAACAGAGTGACAGGGATAATGAGTACAGAGCTGGCAGTGGGACCCAGAGTTTTGAGACTCAGGGCCAGCACTTCCCTAGCTGCCTGCTCATTCTTATTTTCCGTTGTTCCCCCCCCTTTGTTTGCTCATGTACTTCACCTTATATACCTTCCCATGTATGTGAATGGATTGCACATAAGAGTTCTAAAATTAGTCTTCTGGGACTGGGTACAGTGTT
Organism: Thryonomys swinderianus; assembly: GCA_004025085.1. Classification (NCBI taxonomy): domain Eukaryota; kingdom Metazoa; phylum Chordata; class Mammalia; order Rodentia; family Thryonomyidae; genus Thryonomys; species Thryonomys swinderianus. The sequence goes on along the minus strand of PVIC010008343.1, from coordinate 44,165 downwards.
CTATGTCCTGACGTTGTTTGGGTAGTTTTTGGTCACATTTGTGTTATGAGTTACTGGATAACTAATACTGTAAGTTGTTCGTAATCTTATGGCTGAGGTTTGGGGAGCTTGTGGGATCACAGTAAAGACAGTTTCTTTCCCTGAAGTTCGTTTGGAAATCCTGCATCCCCACAGGGCCTCTGGGAAACAGATTGGTTATTCAGACCCAGAGCTAGAATGAGTTTTGAGGTTTGGCAACCAGAATTTTCCAGAGATTCAGGTAACTGGGTAAAGGTCAGAGTTGGTGACCTTGCCTCATAGAAGTGTTCCAAGTGTGTCTCGGCCTCCTTGTGGCACTCCTTGGCCTTCCCGCCCTTCCTGACTGCCCAGCGAGGCTGTGGGGAGCCTTGGAGTGGAACAACCCTGGCTGTTAGAGGGTCCTCGGAGTCTGCTAGCAGAGGCTTCTGCTTGGGAGGTTGTGTCTGTGTAGAGCAGAGGCAGGTTCTTGAGTAGGGTCTCCTTTGGACACACCTAGGGGATAGGGTTGGGTCGCCAAGGTCCCAAGATAGCCTTGCAGCTCTGCAGGTCAATAAGAGACATTGGGGCCCAGGTGTGTAACTGTTAAATGTTTTGAGAGATCTATTTTTTATTTTTGGTGGTGGTGGTACTGGGGATGGAACCCAGGGCATGCTGAGCTACATCTCTGCCCCTTTTCAAAATTTTTATTTTGAAATGCACCCTCAATGACAGGGCTGGCCTCCAACTTGTGACCCTCCTAGCTTGGCCTCTTGTATAAATGGGACTGTGTCTTTTCTTCACCTGTTTTCTCTCTTATTCCCCTCCCTTCATCACCTATTCTGTATCTTTGATAATGAAATCATAGTTTTCCTTTGCCCAGACAGTAGTGGTAGTGACAAATGAAATGGAGGAAATCAAATTCTGAAAAGATTGCCAGGGTTAGAATTGGAAGATTATCTTATAGAGTTATGGAAATAGGATTCCATTTGGAACTCTGGCCTAATTCTGAAGGAGCCAGAACTTCCAGGGAATGTTCTGGCTGCCTGGGGAAGGCCCCTGACTCTTGGTGCCTCAGGGGCACTCAGGTGCTCCTGTGCTGTCCCTCTCCTCTGTGTCCTGCTCAAATACCTTGCAGGGCTGGGAGCAGCACCTCCCTTCTCTGGCTGGCGTTTTGTGCTGCCTCTGCATCCTGCCCCTGCTCAGATCGCCACCCTCTGTTTCCCTCCCAGCTCTGGTTTCCTGGAGCCATCCTCGGAATAGCCCAGCCTCTCTAGCAGGTGGAAGCTCTGAGGCAGGAGTCTTCTGTTTGTCTCTAAAACAGACGTGGGACCTGAGCATACGGGCTGTCAACATTGGTGACTGAATCATTACATCTATGCTTTTCCTCTATTTTTAAAAATTGTATTGAACTTTTGGGGACAATAGGAATGAACCCAGGGCCCTGTGCATGCAAAGCAAGTGTCTACCACTGAACTACATCCCTGCCTTTGTTATTGGGGTTTTTGGTTGTTCTTTTGTTTTATTTTTTGAGATGAGAGTTTCACTATGCAGTCTAGGCTGGCCTTGAACTCACTCTAGCCCAGGGTGTCCTGGAACCTGTGGCAGTCCTCCTGCCTCAGCCTCTTGAGTTCAAGGATTACAGTTTTGTGCCACCACACCAGACTTAGGCATTTTTTACTTCAGTTTTTTTGTTTTGTGGTATGGGGGATTGAACCCAGAGCCTTTATACTGAGCTGCATACAGCCCAAGCTCCTTTTAATTTATATTTTGAAACTGGATCTTAATTGCCCTGGCTAGGCTCAAAGGGACAAATTGGCTGGTTCAGCCTTCTAGGGTATTAAGATTATAGAAATAGGGTATTATATGCAGCTGCTATGTGCCTGTGTGTGTGTGTGTGTGTGCGTGCGTGCGCGCGCGTGCGTGTTTCCGTTAGAGACATGGTCTTGCTATGTTGTAGAATTTAAGAGATCAGAGAGCCCGTGGGTGAAGTGGGGATTTGTTCAGCTGTGCATTGTTCCAGCAGACTCATATCCAAAGACAGAGCCTGGAGGAAGGCTGGTTCTTGCTGCAGCTAACTGTGGGATAACCTGTCAGGTTTCTCACCAGTGACCCCACTGACTTGGAGGAGGGTGATGGAGACACTTTCTGTGCCTTCAAAGGTTTCAGTGCAAATCTTTTAAAAAGAGACATTTACTTGAAAACTATGGTTAGTCTACACTTGAAAGATGAGTATAGCAAATAAATTATTTACAAGGAACTTTTCTACGTACATTAAGACAATTTGTGGTATGAGTCCACTTTAATCAAGGGTGCATTAAAGTATTTGACAGATGTCTCTTGTTTTGCTAGTTTTGTGGAACTGGGGATTGAACTCAGGACCTTGCTGTTGCCAGGCAGGTGGTGGCACCACTGAACTACTTCTCTGGTCTGACAAACATCTCTTTAAAGGGGTTAAAAGTTTGTAGTAGATTTGGTGTGTGTGTGTGTGTGTGTGTGTGTGTGTGTGTGTGTGTGTGTGTGTGTGTGTGTGTGTGTGGTGTGAGAAATAAATCAAGAATGCAGCTGTATAGACATTGTGCTAGATGCTGCTTTACTTGGAAATCTTTTTTGGACCTCAGCACACCATAGAGAAACAGAAGTGGCTCCACTCTAAATTAATTATTTAAATTAATTATTGCTGCTCCAACAGAGTCTCATAAACATAGTTGCATAAAGCAACATGCTTTTATTATTGCATAGACCCTGAGGTCAGAAGTCTGGCATGGGTCTCCCTGGGCTAGGATCAAGGCTGCATCCCTTCGGTAGTTCCTGGGGAACCCCTGCCTCCTGGCCTTTCTACCTACAGAGGCCTCAGGCCCTGCTCAGCACTCAGCCCCTTCTTCTTCTTTGAACCCACCCTGCTGGTAGTCTCCATCTACGGTGCTGGTGCTGGCAGGGACCTTCCTCTTCTAAGGACTCTTGTGCCCTCCTGGATGTTTAAGGGTAATCTAGCTGCTTTACGGTCTGCTATGAGCAGTTGTAGTTCTGTTTGCTGCCTTCCTTTACTCACAGGTTTCAGGGGTTATGGTGTGGATACCTTTTGCTGTTCATATTTTATGAACCACGTGTAGCCTGGTGTGTTTGCCCCTGAGGGTTTCTGGTGAGGACAAGCAGTTAAATTCTCTCTGCAGGTCTGTTTCATGTGAAGGAAGTGTGCTGCGCACATCATTACAATAGTGATGTGCAGTTTGTCTAGCTTTCAAAGAGCCTCCTAATTGAAGGGGGAGGGAAGCCTTGTGCCAAAGCAGCAGCAAGTCTTGACCCTGTGTGCTCCTGTGAGCAGCTGTTTGTCGCCAGATTACTGGGTCAGAGAATTTCTTGAGTCTGAATGTTATGTTGCTGCTGTCCCACTTTAGGAATGCTTTTGTTCTCTTTTCAAAAGTAAAGATCCTTTTTCCTGTTTTCAGGTAGTGGAAACATGCCTTAACAATGGCTTTTGATAGGAAAGAGCAGCCCATTATTCAGAAGGAGATACTGGCAAGGCATTATTCGGTGATTATTAATTTTCCAGACATCTGCCTTCCCCACACCACATGATGGATGCCTCTTGTAGAGGATACAGGCTAGATGTTGTTATTCTTTTACAGGGTTCTGAAAGACTCTGTTGGTGTCATTTCTCCCTGAATAGATTTAAAGGACAGGAAAGTAAGTTACCAGCTAAATGCTACTGTTCTTTCCTTTATGTGCCATTGCTTTAACCCCATTTTCTTAAACATAAGAATGTGTTCATATTTTGTATCCTGTGATGAGATATTTAAACAGCTTCTTCCTCTTCCTCTTCTTCTTCTTGTTCTTCTTGTTCTCCTTCTTCTTCTTTTTGAGATAGGGTCTCACTTTTTTTTTTTTGAGTCAGGGTCTCGCTTTGTAGTTCAGGCTGGCCCTGAGCTTACTGTGTAGCCCATGCAAGCCTCAAACTCAGCAATCCTCCTGTCTGCCTCCCGAGTGCTGAGATTACAGGTGTGAACCACCATGCCTGGCACAGGGTCTTGCTTTGTAGCTCAGGTTGGCCCTGGGCTCACGATATAGCCTTGAACAGGCAAGCCCTGAACTCAGCAATTCTCCTGCCTCTGCCTCCTGAGTGCTGGGATTACAGATGTGAGCCACCATGCCCGGCACTGTGGTGTGTGGTACTGATTGCTGGTGGGCGTGAGTTACCATGCCTGGCATTGTGGTAGGTGGTTACCGGGGACTGAACCAGGGACCTTGTGCTTGCTAGGCAAGCACTGGAACCACTGAGCTAAATCTCCAGCCCAGCAAATTTTTTAAAAGCATCTTCATCTTATTCTGCATGTCTCCTGGAGCCATATCCAGTGCACCAGACCCTCAGGCTAGATTTAGGAATGAATGCATACAACAAGCGCACATACATGTGCAGTCATACCTGGGCACTGAACTGCCTTGGAACTCATTGGATTGCTTGCTCAACACATTTTAACAAGACAGTTTTGCCCCAGTGGTCATCATTTGTTTGGGACTCGACACACAAACTAGAACTTTGTGATGTCACTTGCCTCTTGACTCACTTCCCTTTTCAGCCAAAACAGTGTGTTCGGTACTCCTTGGTTTTGGTTCTCCTCATGGCTCCTGGAACCAGTTAAGGACAATTTCTTTTTCTTTTTTTTCCTTTTGCAATACTGGGGATCAGGCGCAACCTTGTGCTTGCAAGGCCCACAGTGGTGCCACTGAGCTAAATCCCCCTGAGGACAAATTCTGAGGCAACGTTGCATACACACACATAACCAGTAGGCTTCTGAATTTGGAAACCCCAGATGTTGAACCCCAGCCTGCTGTCCTTGAGGTCAGGCCAACAGGGTTGGAGCTGGTCCCAGTCAGGGTTCCCAGTATTGGTTGCCTGTTGCCGCCTGAGGAGCATAGGCTCAGCCAATGGGTGGCTGAACTGAGTGTGTTTCTCCTGCTGACCTGTGTGTTGGGCTGTTCAGTGTTCCCTTAGAGGACTATGAGTTTTCAGAGGCTTTTATGAAGAGGCTCAGCAGATCAACGAGGCAAAAACTACCCAGGCTTGAATGTTTTAAAACTCCTTTATTATACTGTAGTTACCAATTTAACAACCCACCTACTTTAGTTTCCTCCAGTGTGTTTGTGAGGTTTTCTCTTTGTCCCTTTGAAGAGATGAACACCCCTTGTGCTGCTGTTGTTGCTAGGCAGCCCCTGGACAGGTGTCAGCCAAGAACCCTGGTTGTATGGCAGAGGGAAGTGGCCCAGAAACTCTGTCCACCTCCTTTCCTGGGCCAGGGGGAAGCTAGGTTGCTGAGAGATTGCCTGGCACCAGACACCTGCCAACAGTCAGGCTGAGGCCCTTGCCCAGGGGTCTTCTAGGTGTGTTTTTCCATCTCCAGGCCATTGGTGATGGAGACACGCCACTTCAGGCTGTATTCTGGGCTCAGCTGGAGCTGTGGCTTCTTACATAGCACTTGAGCAAACCTTGAAAATAATATCATTGTTGTTGTTGTCTTACTATGTAGTTCAGGCTAGTCTTGAACTTACTATGTAGCCCAGGCTGAAATCCTTCTGCCTCAGCCTCATTAGTGCTGGATTTCAGTTGTGTGTTGCTACACCTGGTTTTGGATTGTTTTTCTAATCATAGTTTTTTATTGTAATTCTAAAATGTTTTCTCTCTGTGTTGCTGGTGGGATGAACTTCGTTCAGCTTCTTTTATTTTTTATTTATTTTTTTGAGACAGGTTCTCGCTTTGTAATTCAGGCTGGCTCTGAGCTCACTGTGTAGCCCAGGCAAGCCTTGAACTCAGCAATCCTCCTGTCTCTGCCTCCCGAGTGCTGGGATTACAGACGTGAGCCACCACGCCCAGCACTGTGGTATGTGGTATTGATTGCTGGTGGGTGTGAGTCACCATGCCCAGCATTGTATGTGGTTGCCCGGATTGAACTCAGGACCACTGCGCTTGCGAGGCAGGTGCCGGAAGCACTGAGCTAAATCTCCGGCCCTATTGGTATCTTTTATATATACATTACGATCACATTCAACGTTGAGGGTTCATGCCAGTACATGACACATCTTGATTCTTATTTTTCCCATTTCCCTGCCCTGCCTACAACTCTCCACTCAATCTGCTTCTTTCCTAAGTCATTATTTTAAAAATTACTTAACAGATACTTACTTATTGCTTGCTGTACTGGGGAATCAAACACAGGGTTTTGTACATGCTAGGAACGTGCTCTATCACTGAGCAGTAGATAGTGCTAGCCCTCAGCGGATACGGATTGGACACAAATAGTTAGGCTGTGAGTGTAGGTTCACGTCAGATCAGAATTCTCAGGGACCTTAAACTCTAGGTGGAAAAGGAGCACTTTGAACTTTAACCGAAAAAGCAAGCCCATTCCTGCTAGCGCGAAGGGCTTTATTCAGTTTTATGTGTCTTTTGAATTCAGACAAGGGTTTCTTAGGAGTTAAAATTACAATGAAAAACCATTTGTTTTTCCACCTTGTGAATAATCTTTGTATAATTTTTGCTGTGTTTGTTGAACACAGGACTGTGGTTGAACTTTTCCTAACTTCTCAGCATTTCTGTGTACCCTTGTGATCAACACAGCATTTTTTGTAAATGTCTGTGTCCCTGTAAAAATGCAGTAAAGACTTTTAAAAATGAGTCTGGAAAAAATTATGATTTAGTTCTGAGAGGTTTCAGTTTTATTTTACATTGGTGTAGGGAAGACATTGCCTGTTCAGGATAGCTGAGCACCCAAGGTAAAACCCTTGTGAGTTCTCTCAGCTTCACTGGTTGAGTTTGATTTTTGGTATCTTTTATATATATATGTTATGATCACATTGAACATTGAGGGCTTGTACTAGTACATGACATCTTGATTCTTATTTTTCCCATTTCCCTGCCCTCCCTCCAACTCCCCACTCAATCAGCTTGTTTCCCAGGTCATTGTTTTAAAAATTACTTAACAGATATTTATTTATTTATTGCTTGCTATACTAGGGATCAAACCCAGGGCTTGAGCACCCAGCTTTTTTGAGATACTACTCGTGTATCCATCTAGAGTATATAGTTTAATGAAGTATGCTTGACAGTTTGTATAATAAGAAAACCACTATTGCAGTCAAGAGGGAGAACATCTCCATTGCCTTGAAAAGGTATTCGGTGTCCAGCCTTTCCTCTGCCCCTCACCCCAGGCAGTCACTGACCTGGTTTTCGGCACTACAGGTCAGTTCACATTTCCTAGAATTTTGCATGAGTGGAATTATATGGTACATACTCCATTGTGTCCGCCTTTCACTCAGAATGACACATGTAGTAGTCATGGCTGGCCATGGTGGCTCACGCCTGTCATCCCAGCCCTCAGGAGGCAGAGGCAGGAGAATTGCTGAGTTTGAGGCTTGCCTGGGCTACATAGTGAGCTCAGGGCCAGCCTGAACTACATAGTAAGACCCTGTCTCAAAAAAAAAAAAAGTTGTTGGTCCTATCCGTTGTCCCTTTCTATTGCTGTTCCTCTCTCTCTGTTCTGCCCAGGCGTGCATGAATTCCTGCTTAGTGTGTGAAGGTTGCCTTGGTGATGAGGGTTCCCACTACCTGCACCTCCCTGGCCAGGTAACATGCTCCATGTGTAAAGTTGTTGTTCCTCTTTAACCACCAGCAGCATGCTGATCATGACAGCCCCTGCACCCAGGAAGGGGTGGGAGAGAGGTTCCCTGATTAGGGAGTTTTTAGGTCATTTCTGAAAATCTTTATAAAACACAAATGAAAAGACCCTTCCTTGTAGAGTGAGAGAGAACAATAATTTGTATCTTTCCCTCCCAAGTCATGAACCAATTAGAAACAGAGAAAGGAATCAGCAAGTAGAGAGCACAGCGTTCTCCCTCGGACTGCAGAAGAGAGGGAGGAAGCATTCCTTTCTATGTTGCGCGTCTGGGGGGGCTCATTTCAGATTTTAAAACAGGTTAAATCTCTCTTTGAACCAGATCACTTGGAACTATGTAGCTTTACGTACTACATATACTCTGATGTTTCCAAAATGTAGATAGTCAGGCTCCATTTTTTGGTGATATCCCTATTTGGGAATTACCTACTTATTGAAATTTATCAGTAACTCCCAGATCAGTACACCATGCAAAACTGGTGCTTCTGGTGTCATTTCTGATCCTACACAGAGCAGTAAAAAATGCAGGTGAGCTGGCTTCCTGCCTTGTGGGACAAAGTGAGGCTTTCCTGCTCCCACACTGGGAGCAGATGCCCTTCCTGTGGCCTGTCAGCACTGCTTTTCCCTGTAAGTGCTCTTTATTTGTGTTTGGATGTTAAGAATGATCCTTTAGGACATACAGAATTGCTGAGTAGTGTCTTGAGCATGGGCTGAGGCTGGTATGCCTCACCTCAGGAGAGTGTGTCCAATGTGTCCAGTGTGTCTGGGACAGTTACCTTAGGCCACACGTAGTGTTCTGGCCATGAGTTCTGTGACTGGTCAGCCAACAGTTATTGAACAAGGCTTCTTTCACAGAGACTTAGAATAAGGTTATACATTAATTGGTTAAAGGAACATTGTGACCAGAGGCTTTAGGAGCTCAACCTTGTATTTTCCCTGAGGAGCAGAACTTCAGTTACACCACTTCAGTGTTAGGGAAAATATTAACAATTTACCATTGTGAATAACAAGAATCAGTACAGTAGCTGGGCCTGGTGGTACTTGCCTGTAATCTGAGAACTAGGGAGGTTGAGGCTGAAGGGTTGTCTTTCTGAACTACATTGTGAATTCAAGGCCAGCCTGAGCTACCTAGTAAGAAAAAACAACAGAATTCAACTACAGATAGTTTGTAACTTACCATGTTTTTTTTGTTTTTTTTGTTTTTGCTTTTTGAGACAGGGTCTCGCTTTGTAGTTCAGGCTGGCCCTGGGCTCACTATGGTGCCCAGGCAAGCCTCCGCGAACTCAGCAATCCTCCTGTCCCTGCCTCCCGAGTGCTGGGATTACAGGTGTGAGCTACCACGTCCAGCATTGTAGTATGCAATGTTGATTGTTGGTGGGCGTGTCTCCACACCCAGCATTATATGTGGTTACCGGGGATCGAACTCAGGACCTTGCGCTGGCGAGGCAGGCGCCAGAACCACTGAGCTAACCCTCCGGCCCAACTTAACATGTTTTGACTTAACAGTTGTTTTACTTTAAAATGTTATGAAGGTGAGTGTGGTGACGGATGCCTATAATCTCAGCACTTGGGAGGCTAAGGTAGGAGGATCGTTGCAAGTTTGAGACCAGCCTGGACTACGTAATGAATTCAGAACAGCCTGTACCACAAAATGAGATACTTTTACCTAACTGTGAGCTGATGTAAGTGTTCTGAGCATGTTTAAAGTATTTGGTTAGATCAGGTTTATAAAGTAACATTTTGGACTTAAGATATTTTCATTTGATGATGGGTTTGTTGGGATAGAACCCCACTGTAAGTCCAGGAGCATGCTAACTCTTTTTGCTCCTAAGCTTCAAGTTCTGATACCCCATAGCCTTCTTTGGTTTCTCCCCTATGATTTCTGCAGTGTCCCTCACACCCATCGTGGCCACAGCTGGAGCCCTGCACCTGTCTTTTTTTTCCCACATAGTATGGCTTATCTGTCCTAGATGTGTTCTGGCCAGTGTTGAGAAATAAAACCTCATTCCTTTCTTTGTTCTAAGTTCCCTACCCAGGCTGTCAACATTCCGTGTCCAAAATATATCCCAGAGTAACTTGCCTTTGCCCGTTTCTCTGCATCTGTGTTCCAGAGACTGCTGGCATTGCTCACCTGGAGGCAACAGTAGCCTGCAGCCCCATCTCACACTCTGTCTTCTGGGCACGTGGGAGACCACACTTCCCATCCCTTGGCAGTGGGCTAGCTGTCCCTTTTCAGACAGAGACTGAAGGAAAGTCTGAGAAATATTCCACGGAATAAATGTTTGGTACTACTGTAGGAGAACTTAGTATTTTTTTAGACGAGATCGGGCACGTTCAGGTTGGTATGGCTGTAGACTGTTTTTTTCAGGTAATGGTAGCTTCTGCGTTCGAAGACTGCTTTTAATCCCCTGGGGATGTTTTGTACATACCAAAAGACATTTGTGGGAAAAAGGCCACTTAAAAAATAGGTTGTTTTACAGATTTTTTTCCCCTTTAAGAAGATGTTTACCTTCTAATCCAAGGGTTTAGACCAAACAAGGGCCTCCACTTTGCTTGTTTTTTTTTTTTTTTTTTTTTTTTTTTTTGCTTTTTGGAGACAGGGTCTCGCTTTGTAGTTCAGGCTGGCCCTGAGCTCACTATGGTGCCCAGGCAAGCCGCCACGAACTCAGCAATCCTCCTTTCTCAGCCTCCCGAGTGCTGGGATGACAGGTGTGAGCCACCACGTCCGGCATTGTGGTATGCGGTGTTGATTGTTGGTGGGCATATCTCCACGCCCAGCATTATATGTGGTTACCGGGGATCGAACTCAGGACCTTGCGCTTGCAAGGCAGGCGCCGGAACCACTGAGCTAACCCTCCGGCCCCTCACTTTGCTTGTTTTGAAAGCAGTGGCCAATGCCAACGAATTGTTGCCTGGCTGGCTCGGGCTTGTATTGGCCTATGCTGTGTGCCTTACTGCAGGCTCCTCCGTGGCATGTGTCACAGTGGCAGCTGAGTAAGAGGATGGGTGGAGCACCCCTGTTTTGTAATGCCAGCTTTGTGGTTTGCAGAGAAAGGGGGCTGTGTGTCTGTGAGGCCGGACAGCAAGGAAACAGGAAGGATCTGCAGGGTTTGTGCATCAGAACAGGTCTCTAGAGCAGGAAGTGCAGGCCCTTCCTGGGGCCCGCCTCCTTTTAGTGACACACGCTGGAGTTGTCACATGGCACAGCTTTGCTAGAACTTCACACTGTGGCAATTTTTATGAACTCTTAAAAACTATAAATAAAGGCTAGAATATTTTTTTTCCTAAAAACTACTAATTAAATTTGGTTTAGAACTACAGAGATAAACTGGGTGTGGTGGCACATGCCTATAATACCAGCACTATATAGGCTGAGGCAGGAAGCTTTCAAGTTCAAGAAGCTCAGGCAGAGTGTGAGACCTTATTTTAAGAGCAAAATAAACCAAAATAAAAAGAAGTAAAGAGAAAGATCGGTGAACTAATTTAATTATCTCTCTTATTCATTCTCTGGAAACTTATATTCTCCAGCTAGCAAAAATACTGGAGAGATCATTTTGGAAATGTATACTGTATTTCTTAAATGTCTGGAACTTGAATGTAACATTATTATTTTGACCCAGTTAAAGAGCAAGCTTTTACCGGGCACTCTGGTGACTTGGGTAATCTAGAGGGTAAAGCAGGGGCATCTCAAGCTTGAGGCCAGCCTGGCTGCCCTAGCATGACCCTCTCCCATAGTGAGAAAACATAAAAAGGGTCAGGGACACAGCTTCAGGGAAGGGTACTCCTGGGTTCCATCTTCAGTGCCACCGAACCAAAACCAGACCAAACTAAACAGTTGCTTGGTTCCAGGGCAGTTAGTAGCTTCTTTGATCTTTAAACTTTTTTTTTTTTGGTCCAGAGATTTAGCTCAGTGGTTCCAGCACCTGCAAAGTCTCTTAATTCGATCCCCCAGTAACCACATACTATAATGCAGAGCATGGGGGCTCATGCCTGTCATCCCTCCTGGCTCACTCAGGAGGCAGAGACAGGAGGATTGCTATGAGTTTGAGGCTTGCGTGGGCTACATAATTAGGGCCAGTCTGAGCTATAAAACGAGATCCTGTGTCAAACAAAACAAAACAAAACAAACCATTTTCTTTTGATCCAGAATTGTGTTGAATCCGTTTGTTCCTCATCCTGTGGAATGGTCAGTACTACACTGTGCTAGTAGGGTACCTGAGTGACTCCCGGATGGTCACCTAGAGCTACAGGAAGCTGGTTTAGCGGATGTCAGTCATCTCAGAGAATGGGACTCAGCATAGAGTGTTGGTGGGGGGGGGAATCTAAGAAATTAGGGCCAGCTCTTTGGGTTCATTTCCTGTGTCTGGGAACAGCACATAACAGCGAGACAAGGGAGGGGTCTCTAGAGCTGGACTTGGAGAATAGGTAGGGTGCAGAAAGTTGAAAGGGTTTTAACATTTATCCAGTCAACATGATACACACACATAGCTTAAGAGCCTATGTGCCACATAAAAATTTACATGACTGTCATGCATAACACATTATTCATATTAGAGAAAAAGTGGAAACATTCCAGATGTCCATCAGCTAACAGATGGATAAACAAACTGAGGGGTACTCCTGCAGTGATGATTGCTTAGCTACACATTGGAGTCAGTTTTGATGCATACTGAAAGATGGCTGACCTTTGAAATGTGATGCCAGATGAAAGCAAACAGACAAAAACAGCCGCCCAATATAGTAGGCAAATCCATCGAGATGGAAGGTAGTTGGTGGTTGCCAGGGTTCAGGAGTAAGTAGGATTTTCCTTCAGAGGTGATGAAAATGTCATAAAATTAGATAGTGATACTCATTACCTAACTTTGTGACTATACATAAAACCACTGAACTGAACACTTTAAAAGAATGTATTTTATGCTTATGAATTATGATTCTACTTTAATGAAATTCAACATACCATTTTAAGGTTAAAATAGTTTTCCAAATACTGTCAAGTCTTCACATAAATTGAGGCTTCTATGTACCTAGCACTAATTCTGGTTGGTCTTTGGAAAGACTTTAATTTCAGCCTCTTTTTAAAAACATAAAATCAACCAGGCATGGTGGCTCACGCCTGTAATCCCAGCACTCAGGAGGCAGAAACAGGTGGATTGCTGAATTCCAGGCTTGCCTGGGCTACATAGTGAGCTCAGGGCCAGCCTGAACTACAAAAAGCGAGACCCTGTCTCAAAAAATAAAAAACAAAAAACAAAACATAAGATCAAAAATTATCTATAACTGGGCCCAGAGATTTAGCTCAGTGGTTCCGGCGCCTGCCTCGCAAGCGCAAGGTCCTGAGTTTGATCCTGGTAACCACATAGAATGCTGGGCGTGGAGACTCATGCCCACCAGCAATCAATACCACATACCACAGTGCCGGGCATGATGGCTCACGCCTGTAATCCCAGCACTCGGGAGGCAGAGACAGAAGGATTGCTGAGTTCGCGGTGGCTTGCCTGGGCTACATAGTGAGTTCAGGGCCAGCCTGAACTACAAAGCGAGACCCTGTCTCAAAAAAAAAAAATATATCTACAACCATGCCTTTCTTATACAACTTTTTTGTTTCCTAGAGCAACTAATTACTTTAATTTGTCATTTTCCTGGTCGTCTTTGAAATCACTATGTTTTAAAAACACACTTCATCTCTGCCTCGTGCTGGTCTGTACTGTCTTCTGTCTTCTTCACTACATTGTGCAGCTCTGATCTCCCCAGATAGTGCTCATCATGTTCTGCTGCAATCTGTACAGCCTGTGAGTTTTGACTTCTCTTCTGAATTATTTTGGGGCCACCCCGAGTCTGTCCTTTCTGGGGGATCACCTATTCCCACGTCCTGTTTTTGGTGTGTCCTGAGTTTGAAAAAGCTCATTTTCTAGAACTTTCCTAGGAAAGGATTTATGGGAGGTCTTTGTTCTCAGTTTCTTTTTCTCAGTTAGTCCATAGTCTCTCTTTCTGGATTTCATGTAAAGTTCTTCCCATAGTTTTCTTCTAAGTTTTCAGGGTTACTTCTGGTCAGTATAATGTTCGTGAGGTTTGTCCATGTTGTGTGTTCATTTTTACCAATACAGTATTTCACTGGTTGTATATACCACCACAGAAAAACAGCTTCCATTTTTAATGGGTATTTAGGTAGTTTCCAGGTCTGCAGTATTGCTGAGCTTGCTGTTGTGAACTCTCATATTTCTTGGTATTCCTGAAAAGGTGACCTGTCCAACAGTACTTAGGGAAAAGCCAATCCTTTTGCCTGCCACTGTCTCAGTTGCCTGCTCCACTGTGTGTCAAGAGCTTCTTGTTTGCAGAGAGGTGTTTCTGGGCTTCTGGATCCTGTTCTGTTGGTCTGTCTGATGCAAGCACAGCAATAGTGAATAATACCTAAAGTCAACAGGTAAATCCTGCTGGGGTTGTGATTCGCGATGCCATCAAACCACTAGATCATCTGTGAGAATACAGTTGTCATTAGTGTTCAGGGTCCTCGTATCTGTGAGCAGTTTGTTTCTCCATTTCTTTCAAGTATTTCAATACACATTTTAGAACTAAGTACTGTGTACATTGATGACAGATTTTTAGGTAGTCTACATTGGTTGCTAATACACTATGCTTTATATATTGATTTTTGTAACTAGCAGCCTGTTAAACTCTGTTTTACAGTCTGACAGTATATATTCTTAGGTCCTTTGACCTTTTCTGTATGTATAGTCAAACCAGCTGGATAATGAGGGTATCATTTTTCCTCATTATCCAACCCTTCAGAGGGTTCTTCTTGCCTTGTTTGAGCAGGAGGACATGAGGACTAACCTCTCTCAGGGATTCAGGACTAAAGTAGGAAATCCTCTAGGAGAGTGTGAAGGAGATGTTGATAGTGGGTAGCCTTTTTCCCTAGTCTTAAAATAAAATTTTTCACTGATATCCAGAAAGAATAGTATTTACTGTGAGTCGCTTATAGACACCCTTTATCATGTTAAAGGAATTCCTTCTAAATCTGGTTTGCCAAGAGATTTTCCTCAATGAAGGGTGGATGGTCAGTGCTTTGAATATCTTTTCTGTGTGCACATGTATCATAGAGTCAAAAGTATGTACAGCTAAGTCAGTGAAATAGCCTGGGCCCACCTTGTCCTGTGTGGTAAACCATTTTTAAGCAATTGAAATGTGCTGTGAGTATGTAACACATGCAAGAAATGCAAAACACATTGGTAGTTTTTATGTTCATTATGTGTTGAATGATAATGTCTTAGATACACTGGGTTAAACAAAATGTAGTATTAAAATTAATTTTAGCCAGTCACTTTAGTTGCTCAGTATGATTACTCAAAAGGTTCAAATGTATTTGGCTCATTGTACTTTTTAGGGACAGCACTGATCTAAATAGAATGTTCACATATAAATTTAATTTATAATCATAGCTGATAGATTGTTATTAAATGTATATACTGTTTTAAGCACTTATAATCTTATGAAGTGGGGAAATTTTTTCCATTTTCTAGATTAGAAAACTGTAAAACATTGAGAGAACAAGTGACTCGTGTACAAATATTCCCAGGTGTGATCAAGCCTGGATCAACACCTAAGCAGGTGACCCCGGAGCCTGTGGTGCTCTGGTGATATTTTTTTTTTTTTTTTTGAGACAGGGTCTCTCTTTGTAGTTCAGGCTGGCCCTGAGCTCACTATGTAGCTCAGGTAAGCCTCAAACTCAGCAATCCTCCTGCCTCTGCCTCCCGAGTGCTGGGATTACAGGCGTGAGCCACCACGCCCCGCACTGTGGTATGTGGTATTGATAGCTGGTGGGCGTGAGTCTCCACGCCCAGCATTGTATGTGGTTACCGGGGATCGAACTCTGGACCTTGCGCTTGCGAGGCAAGCGCCGGAACCACTGAGCTAACCCTCCGGCCCGCTCTGGTGATATTTTAGATCATTTTAGGATATGGTCATGACTGTTAACTATGCACAATCCCTTTGTCATTCTGTACATTAAGAAAAGTGAGTATAGGCAGATTGTAGATCAACTGTGTGAGATAAATACACATATATAAGTAAATTTTATAGTATATGCTTTTTTAATTTGTTCAGAAATAGTTCATAAAACCCAGAAGTTCTAAGACAGGCAAAATTAATAGATTACATATAAATGATGTTTTGTGTGACAAAAAGCTCTCGGATAAAGTTGAAATAGGCAGTGTAGTTGGAGAAAATATTTGCAGCACAGATACGGGAAGGATTGCCACCCATAATAAAGAAAGAGTACCTACAAATCAGTAAAAGTCAAACAGTAGAAAAAGGATAGAGGTGGAAATCCACAGGAGAAACAGGCAATAATCATGTGTTCAGTCTTCCTAATAAGCAAAGAAGCATAAAACAGCCCTCAGATTGCCAACATGTGAAAGAGCAAGGTGAGGCGTGGGGACGGATATTCTCCTGGTGTGTGGTGGGAGAAACTGGTGAAGCCTTTCAGGACGTGGTTGGGGAGTGGTGCCTTTTACAGTCAGCAGCTGCCCTGATGATGCCCTCATACCCATATCATAGTTTCTACATACCATTCTTCCGTAAAAAGATCTGGGGATTCTTGGGGAAGTGCTTGATCCCAAACCTTGGCAGAGAAGACACAGAGTAGGCCTGCTGGGGAACTCCTGTGAGGCCAGGGACTGAGGCAGTGCTCAAAAATGTAACAGTGGCTGAAAGACACAAGAGCAGCCTGAGGAAGTTGTCTCCCATTGGTTGGCACTGAAGTTCATGGACAGAAAAGGATTATGAGCAGGCTATATGTATACTCTGAGCATCTCCTGGCAAGATACCAACTACAAGATCAACGGTGACTTCACACTTAGACTCAGCTTTACTTGACCCTCAGGGTCAACATCGCTGATAAGAAGATGAACATTGTGCGCCTGTGACCACAAGAAGGATATGACCTATTTATGGTATTGTTCTTACCCAAATTGCATGACTTTAGTTTAATCAGAAGAAAACTCCAGATAAATCCAAATCATGAACATTTTGCAAATTAACTGCCCAGAGCTCTGCAGATGTGTCAGGTCCGTGAAATGCAGGAAGGCTGAGGGATTGTCACATATTAGACGTGACTAAGTAGACATGATAATTAAGTGCAGTAGACCTGGGCCAGAGAAAGGGCATCCCTTTGAAAGCTGATTGCTACTATTGTAGTGTTTTCTGGTTTTAGTCATTGTGCTCTGGTTATGTTTGTTTTTGTTTCTTTGTGGTACCGGGGATCGAACTCAAGACCTTGTGCTTGAGAGGCAGGTACAAGGTCTCTGAGCTAAATCCCTGGCCCTGTGCTCTGGTTATGTAAGATGTTACCATTAGAGGAAGTTGGGTGAAGGGTAAATAGAAGTCCTGTGTTCTCTTGCAACTTTTCAGCCACTCTAAAGCTATTCAAAATAAAAAGTCAAATAGTGGACTATCAGCTAGCTGTCTGAATTTTCTTTTCAGTTACAGTTCCTCAGGGGCAGAGAGATGGCTGAAGAATGTTCATGGTACCTGGGTTGGACTAGCAGTCATGGAAACAATTTAAAGCTTTGCCAGAGGGAAATCAAAGTAAGGCATAGGCTTTCCTGTGGGATGCACTCATTTACAAGGCTGCAATGGGGCCATATATTTAGCTCAGTAGTTCTGGCACCTGCTGGCAAGCACAAGGTCCCTGGTTCAATTCCCCCGGTAACCACATAGAACAATACCTGGCGTGGTGACTCACCCCACCAGCAGTCTGTACCATATACCACAGTGCTGGCATGGTGAGCTTTCTCAAAGCACTCTCAGGAGGCAGAGGCAGGAGGATTGCTGTGAGTTCGAGGCTAGCCTGGGCTACATAGTTAGTTCAGGGCCAGCCTGAACTACAAAGCGAGACCCGTCGAGAGAGAGGGGTGGGGGGAGGGCAGAAGGGAGGGAGAGTGAGGGAAGCCTAAAATAAATATTTAATATCTTTGCTTTGTTTAATGAGCAGTGTACTTTGATTAAAAACAAAAGCCTGGGATCTAATAGCCTTTAGGAAAATTTTCTTATTGGTTCATGATTGTGGCTGATAAATTTGTTTTGGTGGAGAGTTGTCATTTAGGCCTCGGCATAGCTAAGGGAAAACCACACTCAAAGCCTTTCAGCTGTGTGTGCCTGCCTGGTTTCTGTGGCAGGCAAGGAGGTCCAGGGCATTAAGGCAGCAGAGAAAAGTCCAAGAGGAGAGTCCCAGGAAGCAGTGGGAATCAGACCAGAGCCAGAGGGGCCAAGCCAGCCTGTGTTGGCTGGTCCAGGTTGGGTGGCTTTGCTTCACAAGGGAATTGTGATGCTCAAAAGAGATTCTGTATCTTTACACAAGTATTTCTGTATTTCTTTTCAAGCTGATATGTACTTTTAAGCCTTAACTTATCAATTCTCACACCAAAAGTTCCATCCCTCTAGCTACTGTTAACAGGACTTACCAGCCTATCTGACATTGTGACGAGCTTGTTTTCTGTTAGACTCCACATCCTTTCACCTTGGAGCCTGCATTTCCTTCACCTGTGGTTCATGTACTGTTCTTTTCCAGGTAGATTCTTTGGGTGGGGGTGAGGGGTGGAGAATGTGTGGTGCAGCCAACAGAAACATTTGTTCTGGGACTTAGGGCATAATGTTATTTCCCGAAGGAGTGGAGTAACTGGACCGAGGCTGTGTTCACCAGAGGAAAGTTAGATTGGGGGCTAGATTCTTGGGAAGATAAAATGAAACGTCATCATGTGAGTACAGAAGTGCAGGTGGGCTCTGGCTGGTGAGTGCACGATGGGCAGCGAGCTAGGCAATGCCTCGTCTCGAGGGCTCTTGTGTCTTGCAACTCTGTCTAAAATGATCCTTCTTGTTCCATACAATGCCTCCTTTTCCTGAGCTTCATCTCTGGATCCTCCAAGAGAGTGCCAAGTGCAGATCTCTCAGGTAAAGATTGTGGTTTTTCTCAAATGTTACCCCTTCTTTTGGTCACCTCCTCAAACATTCTCCCAGGGGTTTTTTGATGTTATTCCTCGATCTTGGAGCACCCTGGACCTTCACAGGAGCTGCCCGGATCCTAGCATGCCTTGTAGTCATTTAGCTTGGAGCTGCCACCCCTTTGTCCTCCAAGAAGCCACCATAGGTGGAGGGAGGTGCTGTGTTCTGGTCACCTGTGGCTGTAACCTGTCTAATCTGGTTCTTAGCACAGGCGGATAGAGATTGTTTAGGGTGAACAGTAAAAATAACAAATCCTTGTTAAATGGGCACATAGTATTCAGCATACACTTTCTCATTTCTATAAGGGGTAAAATATGTGCAAATACCAGCTGGACAGTTGGAAAATGGCTGTTCTCATGGTACAAGGTAGTTTCAGGTAGACCTGAGATGGGCAGAGTTTGTCCTAAGGAGACACAAGGAAGAGGGAAACCTAGGCTTGCTGCATGGCTCTGGTCAGAGCTCAGGCTTCCTGGTGGAGAAATGGTGTGCATGACCAAATCTAATGCATGTCACATGATTTCACTAGTCTACATGGTGAAGAATAGAAATAAATTGAGAGAAGAGTATAAATGCCTTTTGTGCACCACAGAAACTCAACAAAGAAAAGCCTAGATGTCGTCTGGGGGAGTGAGGAAATAATTGTGTTTCAGTGATGGCTGTCTGATCCCTCATTTAATACTCAACAGTCCCTTCCCCAAACCCCCCAAAAGTCCTTCATTCTCTTCCCCATTGCTCTTCTCAAACACTTTTTTTTTTTTT
>PVIC010008343.1:0-24653 GCA_004025085.1 Thryonomys swinderianus | reverse complement strand
CTTTATTTAACTTACTATTTAGTGTGTGTGTGTGTGTGTGTGTGTGTGTGTGTATGTGTATTTGAAGTTGTATCTGCCAACAGTGTAAATTCCCATTGGCAACTATTACCTACTCCCCCAAGTTAATGTGTGTGGGGAGTTGATATCCACAGTGTTTCAGAAAAGAAGCTATAGTGGATAGACTCAAATATGAGCTAAACATAAATTTCCTGTTTTCTCCCTATTCAAAAGATAGTTTAATATGACTTGCCTCTTAGCACAATGGCCTTATCCTTTAAACAGTCTCTAGCCAGCAGAGGGCGGCACAGATTGAATCTCTACATTTAGTCAATTTCTTTTTAATTTTTTTAAAACTTTTTTGATTTATTATAAAGGACCTTTAAAACTACCATAGCAACCACTTTTAGGTATAATTTGGAGTTTATTTCAATTTGAAACTTACTTTTTTATTTGTGGATCACATATTTTTCTGTCTTTATGGAGAATGGTATGCCTGTTTAGCATTAGGAATGTCAAATTTATGTTCCCTGACGTATTTTGGGGTGTGTCTGATGCTTCTGTTTGGTTGTCCTGGTAGGGGTCCTGAGGGCCCCATTCACTGCCTGCAGACAGCTGTGGCTGCCTCTACCAGGGCTCCCTGGTCTTTGTGATGTCCTGGCAGCCCTGCTCCAGGTGAGAGGTCTCACCAATACAGTTGGTTCCTTCTTAGAAAATTAAAAAAAAAAATACATGGAAACTCAACAGTACTTTTTTGTCCAGTTGTCTGGCACTTTATGCGACTGATGATGGATTTTCTTCACATAAGAAACAAATATAAGTATCTGTGGACCATTATACCTTTATTTTTTTCCTCAAAAGCTAATGGTCCTTCCTAAGAAAATAATTGAAATGAATTCAGATTATACACATAAGACAAAGGGCATGTTTTAGGTTAGTCTGCATATTTTAACATTTAGCTGGCTTTGACTTTCAGTGCTAAAATTCTGCTTTATAAAGGTATGTGTGTACTGGCCAATGTGATCAGAAATTGTGTAGCTTGTGTAGTTTGCTTTGCCAGGTACAAGATAGTTGTATATTTAAGAATAGTAACATTCTTTGAATTCTTCATTTGGTCTTTTTGGACAGAGTGGATATTTCCTTTGTTTGAGTCTCTTTAAGGTCTAATTAATGGTGTTTATGTCTGTAAGGAAAAACAGTGCAAATCCATGTTCTCAGTAAGCCAGGCAGAAGTGATTGTTGAAAGAGTTGTTGTGTTTCCAGATGTCTAGATTCCCAGCTGCAGAAGCCTGGTGAGTCTTTGTCACTCTCCATGCCAGTCCAGGGATGGTCTTCTGGGTATTTTAGGGCACTTCCATGATTGTATGCCTTGGTTGCTCACCTTTTGATAAGTCATCGGGAAAGGCCGGAGCTTCCAGAGGTACCACCAGGAAGCAAAAGTAAAGTACCCAAACTTCCAGAGAGACTTCAGGGAACCCGGAACCTTAGGGGATGGACATGCGAAGTGAGCCCCAAAACTAGGAGGTTGAAAGTGTTCATGGTGGGCAGTTGAGAGTCCTGAATCAAGTCAGTTATTCTTTCTCTTTTAGTAAAACACGAAGACGTTTATTTATCAAGAAGGCTGTGAAAGCAAAGAAATAAAAAAAGTCATTGAATATGATTGTTAGACCCCTAACCTCCTTCTTCCTCACTCCCAGATATCTGTGGTCCTGTTGGAACCACATTGCCCAGGGAGGAGATTGAAGAATATCTCAGTTGAGCCAGGCCTGCCACACAGTGCTTCTGGGAACAAAGCAAACAGAGAAAAGTCTAAAAACCAGTCATGGAAGATATAGAAAAAATCATTAAAACTACATACTTACAAAGTGTCAGATATTAAATTAATAAACAAAAACAAGAGTACTCAAAAAGAAATACTTAAGAGATTAAGACTGAGTTCTTGCAAGTTAAAAATAACAGAAATAAGACATTCAATATGCAGTTTAGAAAGGAAACTAGCAAATGTTTCCTAAAAAGCAGATCAAGCTGAGCATAGTGGTGTGTACACCCCTGAGATCCCAACACTCGAAAGGCTGAGGCAGGATGATCTGTGTTCAAGGCCTGCCTGGGCAACTTGGTAAGATCCTGTCTAAAAACTGAACAATAAACAGACTAAAAAAATAGGTAATGAAAATAGGAGCATAAAGATGAGAAAAATGAGAGTCTGTAGGGAAGGCCAATAGCTGACTGATAGAAATTCCAAAAATAGGGCTGGGGATTTAGTTCAGTGGTACCATGCCTACCTTGCAAGCACAAGGGTCTGTGTTTGATCCCCAGCACCACCAAAAACAAACAAAATGAAATTCCAAAAATGAGAGCTGAATAAAAGGATAGGAAATTATTAAGGAATATAAGACAGCTTCACAGCACTGAGGAGAGATAATACCCAAAAGCTTTTTGGGGACGGAAGTGTATATACAAAATACGGGGGTATTCACTTGGGCAGGACATGTACTAAAATTGGAACGATACAGAGAAGATTAACATGGCCCCTGCGCAAGGATGACACACAAATTCGTGAAGCATTCCATATTAAAAAAAAATACTGGGAATCAGAATAGCATTGTAGCTGGAAAACAGTAATACCTTCATCATTCTGAGGAAAATAATTTCAAATTACAATGCTGTACCCACTCAAGAGGTCAGGCAAGTGTGAGACTTCACTCGAGGTATTCTGGGGGTAACAAAATTCCCAGCAACAATAAAAAATTCTTTATCTATTAAAGGATGTGACCTACCATGAATTAAAGGATGTGATCTGTCATGAGAAAAAGAATCTGTTAGGGATGTGTGTGGATGTCCCCCCCAAAGTCTGATGTGGTCACACGGCTTCTTCAGAGGTAGCTGAGTCCAGAATGTGTGATACTGGGATTAAGGGTGTGTGATTTCTAAACCATTGCAGTGATTGTTTTGGGATCATCCTAATCCCCCAGCAGTCTGGGTAAAATGAAGGGGGCAAAAAGGTGTAGTTGAAGTTCCCTTGTTACTTTTCTGCTGTCTTCTGCCTCCTGGAACTGTTGACTCTGGCGTGGGTCTCCCTGCCTCAGACTCAACTGTTTATGGGCTAAAACCTCTGTGAACTGTGAGCCATTTAGATAAATCCTTTCCCTGTAACTTGGGGTATCAAGTGTGTACTCTCAGCAAGGAGAGAAAAGTTACTAACACATATCCAAGAAAGAAAATCATACAACAGAGTCTAGAGCTGGTGGGGACCCAGCATGCTGGCTGTGAAAACAGGCCCGAAGAGCCACCAGGCAGGAAGGGTGCAGCGGAACCGAGGCTTCTTGGAGGGGCATCCCTGCACATGCACAGGGTGTGCCCAGCCCTGCTGATAGCCTGCTGTGCTAGTGGCCAGTTTGGCAGTTATTGAGTGATAGACATAGAAGACTAGGCAAACAGGAAGAAAGACAATGCCTTTGTGATAATTTTAGTCACAATACACTGTTTAGGCAGTATTTAAGGAAATGCTAAGTAATGGGTTCACCAGAATTATACATACATGCACCTACCAAGCATGTGGGGTGTGGGTCTTGGGAGGTGCCACTGTAGGCAGTTGGTGTCCAAGAGTTGAAAGGCAAGGATTGGTAGTAATGTGTGCAAGGGTTAGAAACAGGAGGTGAGCAGTCGGGGGAGCTACCTCTGTGACACAGAGTTCTGGCTGGAGGGCTACAGTTAGCCAAGAAACTGTTGTTTTTCAGTTTTAAGCCTTAAAAGACCCTGCTTCCTTTAAATATTTGTGAGTGTGCGATTTTCAAGGGCAAAACAAAAACAAACAGAAAAATAGGCCTGGTATTAAAGAGTTGAGCCCAGAGCAGCAGTGAGTTTGGATCAGAAGGATCTGGACCCCAGGCTGAGGTGTTGGAACCCTACAGCAGCAGACACGCTGTGGAAGGCAACAGTGATAGTACCCTGGGAGTCGTGCGCAGGGCTGGGCTAGGGGTGGGTAGTCCCAGAGACCATCGGGATACAGAGCTGAGAAGCAGGATTGGGCAGATCAGGTCAGGCCTGTCTGGTTCTCCCACCGCCACACAGAGGTGAGTTGTTAAGGAGTTTATGGACGCACTTCAAGGCTCTTTTTTTTCCCCCACTTTTAGAGAAAAAATGAATCTTTACCATCTATATGGTTCTGTTATACGATTTATTTCCTTCAACAGGGACATCTTTTTACAAAAATAGATATATAACTTTTTGTTTCTTTTGAATGTCATACACAAAAGGACAAATGTTCACATTATATAAGCACAACAAAAAAAGTTCTGACATCACTGATAATCAGAGGTATGGACATCAAAATATTACTTTTTGTCTTTTTTGGTAATGTTTTAAGTGATAGTCCTCACTGGACATGAAATCTTGGTAAGAGTAGCACTTTGAAGACAAGTGAATAGAAACAACCATTTTGGAAATAATTTTATCTTTTTCATGTATAGTGTGCCATAGTACTCTCCCTTCCCTTCCTTCTCCTGTCTGTCTGTCTGTCTGTCTCTCTGAGACAAAGTGTTGCTACACAGACCAGACTGAAACTCAGAGACAAAGTGTTGCTTTGGAGTCTGGGGCTCAAATTCCCAGGGGCTCTCCTGCTGTGCCCTGCCACTGGTGTGTGTCTTCTGACTGTCCCTTCAGTCTACGTGTTGGACTTTAGTTAGTCTAAGGAACAAGTTAGAAATCAGCAAAAGACAAAAACAATAGTATTTCAAGGTGAAATAGAATATAGGGCCAATGGGCTGGGGATTTGGCACAGTGGTTCCAGCATCTGCCTTGTAAGCACAAGGTCCTGAATTCCATCTGCAATAACCACATACCACAGTGCTGGGCGCAGTGGCTCACACCTGTCATCCCAGCACTCAGGAGGCAGAGGATTGCTGAGTTCGAGGCTTGCCTGGGCTACATAGTGAGCTCAGGGCCAGCCTGAACTACAAAGTGAGACCCTGTCTCAAAAAAATAAATAAAAATAAAGAATATAGGGCAACAAAGGACGAATGTCTAACAGAACTGATTAGGTAACTTACATGCTGTGAGTGCGTGAGAGAGAGAGGGAGAGAGAGAGACTGAGACTGACTGACAGACTTGGGAACTGTTAGGAATACTGGCTGCTCTAGTTCTAGTCCAGTTCAGCCTTAGGGCTCTTTCTAGCTTTTCTCAACTCTTCCTGTTGTCCTGCTTTAGGTGTGTTTCTGTTTCTTTGGCATTATAGCTGATATGAACATCATGGTTAAAAACAAGCATCTCCCTGAGACATTCCTCATTCCTCTGGTATCGTACCCAGCATTCCACGTTATATGCTCCTACTTTATTTCTCCTTGGAGGAGAGCATTTGGAGCAAGGAGAGGTCTACATGAGGCATTAAACATGAAGTGTCTTTAGTCAAAAAAACCTATGTCAGTATGTAAGGTGAGCGAGTCTAGAGATCAGGTTGTTCTATATTTTGGATTCATGTTAAATGAATAAATTGTAGCAGCTTTTGTGATGGGGACAAAAAGGTAAAGTGTGAGATGAGGGATATGTTTATGTGTTTGTTTCCTTCAATGTAGTAACCTTTTTTATTTTAGCAGCCTTTTTGTTTTTATTACCTATGTCTTCCATGACATTGTGTTGTATACCTTAAATATATGGAATAAAATTTATTTTTAAAAATCAGACTCTTGCATCAGAGTGCCCTGACATGGATTTCCACCTGGCACTCTTGCAGGGCCCATGCCAGCTCTGGTACCTGCTCCATGTCATCGCTCAGATCCTGTTCTGTAATGTGTTCTTATTTTTCAAGTTATTTCAAAGTGCATTGTGGAAACTCCCCAGTAGTTCCCATTTAAATGAATACATAGCAATCTTCTATAATTCCGTTTGATGCTGACCAGAGCAAGGTATTATCTGTTCTGGTTTTGGGTGGACAGTCCCAGTGTGTGCTGGTTGGTGATGTAATTGTTGATGGCACTCACCATAACTTCAGAAATGTCTCTCTGCAGATAATCAATCAGTTAGTCATTTTTCCTCGGGAGTGAGTCAAATGTATTTGGTGCTTTAGTAGTTCAGTGCCCATTTGAAGGAATTTAAGACATACCTCTTCATTCAGTTTTTCCTTTTTTAAGTAAACAATATTGCTTGCTATACTAGCTTGAGAAAAACAGAAATCAAGCAAGAGGCAGTGTGCTGTGGGCAGGTCTGCCATGCCACACTGGTTTCAAGAGAAGCTGCAGCTGGCGCACATGGCCCTGAGGCAGCTTTTCTGCCTTGGCACAGCTTTGTCCGGAGAGCAGCCATGCCTGGAAAGGAGTCTGCGGAGCCCGAATAGCATGACAGCTCTTACACAGGCCACTTCAATCCCGTCTTTGAGAGTTGGGGTGGGAGTCATGCCAGAAGTGGAGCGGAAGCTTCAAGTCACAAGGGTCCATGAGGGACCTGGAGGACAGGGCTGGGTAGCCTGAGAAGCAGGGTGGCTGGAGGATGTGGGGAGCCTTGGGTGGGGCTGTGAGGTGGGGCTGTGTGGAGTGAAGCGTGGGACCCCACCAGCAGCCTCCTGCTCAGAAGACAGCAGCTATCTTTCTCTGCTCCCCAGGCTGTCCGTTGTCTGCTTCCTTTCATGCCTCTGGCATCTTATCAGGAGTCCTTGGCTCTGCCTTATTTAAGGAAGTATAATAAGAGTGTAAATATGATTGTCACTCATTTGACTGTTTAGACTGCCATCATATCTCATCAGGGTGCTTGAACAGCGTTCCAAGGTTCCCAGCACCTGCCCTGGCTGTCTGTGGTCTGTTCTTACAGCACCCAGAGTGATCTTGTTACTAAGGAAGTCAGATTGTTCTTTGCCCAGACTCCTGGCAGTGGCCACTTCTCTCACCTAGAATAGAAACCAGAGTTCCTGAAATGGCCTTGAGCCCCTCTATGGCCTGTCCACCCTCCTGACCTCCCTGACCTCATCCTCCCCCAGCTGTTGTAGTTCTTTCTGCTGTGGTGATTCTGTGCCCCAGCCCTGTGGTACCTACGGTGCCATCTGATGTGCCATATCCTTTACTTTCTTACTCATCCTCCCATCTTTCCTATATCCTGATACACTGGAAATGCCATGAGGGTAGGGATTTCCTTATTTCTTTTGATGCCTCCCCATATATATATTCTAGTTCACTTTGTGACCTGAACTGTGGAAGTAACTAAGTTCATGAACTGAGGTTGATGTGTACGTAGAAAGAGAGAAACGTTACTGAGGAAGAAGGAAGAGGGTGGCATGAAGCCGCTGCCTGAGAGGCACACCAGCACCATGATTGCATTTGGAGCATGCATAGAGACAGTAGACATGCATGCACCTTACTCCTTAATGGCAACCTGGCAGTGCCTAGCAGGTTCAGGCTTCCTGCAGAGCTGCTGCAGGACTTGCATTTATGGTCAAAATTGCTGGTGGGAGAAAAGATGTGGAGTCCACCTGGAGCAAGGTGCTGCCAGGTCCCTACCCTTGGGAAGCCCCATGGCCCCTTTGGGTGCTTGTATTCACATCTGTGAGCTGAGGACAGGGGAGGGTACTCATCCCATGGGGCCTTGTCAGTCTGGGCACAGCCTAAACACAGCAAGAGCCACCTCAGGATGACAGTGCCTCAGGTACTAGTTGTTCCCCTTTTACTTGTTATTCATCCTATAAATGACAAGTTCTGGAGTGCCTTACTTCTTCCCAAGAACACTTGAGAAGCTGTATTTGTGTTCTGCAGTTCTACCTCTAAGAATTTTTCTTTGGCTAGAGATTTAGCTCAAGTGGTACCATGCTTACCTTGGAAGCACAAGGGCTCAAGTTCAATTCCCAGTACTGCAAAAAGAAAAAAGAATTTTTCTCTGGAGATAATTAAAGAGATTATGCCAGAATGGGTGCACATGGGTATTGAGATGGGCAGAAAAGTGAAAACCACAGGAAAGTCTTGAGATAGGGGACTGGGTAAATATTACCCTAGACTCTGAATAATAAAAACAGTGATGGAGTATAATCCGTGTGTTTATAATTGTGGAAAAATGTTTGTTACAAGAAAAAGGTGATTATAAAACAACATGTAAGTATCCAGTTTTGTGTGTCTTGTCAGAAATGTGTATTTGCTGTGTGAAAAATTATATGTGTGTGTGTGTGTGTTTAATGTCATCAATGTTTATCACTGGAGGACAGGATTAAAGTATTTTTTACCTTTATTACTGTTTTCTAATTTTTAACCATTAAGTTTTTAACCATCAATATAATAAAATTATGTAGAAAGAACATTATGATGTAACACATTAGCAATTAGACAGGGAATTCTACCCAAAGCAACTTACAGAGTGAAAATAGTCACTTATCAAAAAACAGTAGCTAGTCTGGTCTTCAGGATCATTTCATTTGGCTGGGTGAAGTGGCACATGCTTGTAGTCTTAGCACTCAGAAGGCTGAGGCAGGAGAATTGCTGTGTATTCTTGGCCAACCTGGGATACATAGTGAGTTTAAGGCCAGCCTGAGTTGCACAGCAAAACTCTGTCTGAAAAAATTTTTAAAAATCATTTAAGAAGAGCAACTTGGCTTACCGTATAGTCAGATTAAGCAGCCAACACATAAACTCCAGACAGGCAATTTATTTGTTCTTTTCCTCTATAAAAACTTGTTCTTAGAAAGTAATCTAATTTAATCTGATTTTAGATCAGTGTTACTTCTCCAAAAGAAATAGCCATTTTAGATAAATATGGACTGAAAAAAATGGCTTTCTTCCCAGAGATAGAAAAAAAATAACTAAAATCATATAGAACCATAAAAGATCCCTTAATCAATTCTGTACGAAAAGAATAAATCTAAAAGTATCACAGTGTCTGACTTTAAGACATACATCAAAGAGATAGTATCAAAAACAGAATGGTACTGGCATAAAAACTGACATATAGGCCAATGGAACAGAATAGAGGAAAACCGGATATCCATATGCAGAAGGGTGGAACTTGACCCCATCACTCACCATATAAAAAGTAAACTAAAATGGAGTAAAGATTAAATGTAAAGCCTGAAACTATTAGAAAAAAACTTAGGGGAAACATTCACAAAACATTGTAATAAGTAATAATTTTTTTGGATAAGACTCCAAGACATAGGTAACAGAGGCAAAAATAGACAGATGGGATAGCACACAACAAAGCTTCTGCACAATAAATAAAAGAAACAATCAACAGAGAATGAAGAGACAACTTACAAAGTGAGAAAAAATATTTGCAAGCTAATCAGGAAGTAAATCCAGAATATACAAGGAATTAAAAATGCTCAACACCAAAAAACACATGAATAATCCAACTTAAAAATGAGCAAGTGATCTAAATAGATATTTCTCAGAAGAAAATGGACAATTGGCCAACTATATTAAAATACTCAAATTATAAGGTAAATGCAGTAAAAAACACAATAAGATAATCATCTCAACCCAATTAGAATAGTTATTATCAAAAGATTAAAAATACCCAATGCTGGCAAGAATGTGGAGAAAGAGAAATTCTGATATAAGTTCGGTGGGAATGTAAATTAGTGTAGCTATTATGGAAAACTGTATGGAGATTCCTTAAAGCCTAAAGATAGATCTGCCATATGATCTAGCTGTTCCTACTTCTGGGTAGGTATCCCAAGGAAATGAAATCAGCATACAAGATAAACACTCGAATTTGGTCATGTATTGCAACAGTATTCGTAAGAGCCAAAATATATAATCAGTGGAGTGTTTATCAGCAGAGAATACACACACACAGTGGAACATAATTTAGCCATAAAAAGAATGAAATCCTGTCATTCATGGCAACATATAAAATTGGAGGGCGTTAGGTTAAGTGAAATAAGGTGGGCACAGAAAGACAAATACTGTATGTTCTCATGGGTGGAAGCTAGATAGAATAGTGGTCACTAGAGGCTAGGAAGGGTGGAGGGAAGGGGGACAGGTATCAAAGTACAGTTAAATAGGAGAAATACGACAGGCCATTACAAATACTATGAAGAAAGTCATGGAAGGAATTCAGTTTCCCAGCATAAAGAAATGATACATATTTAAGGAGAGGTGAGGGACATGTTAGTTATCCTTATTGGATTGGATACATGGTTGAATTCTCACACCATACTCCACAATAGGTACAGTTATGTGGCAATTGAAAAAAATACAAAGAAAATTAGAATGGAGACAAGATTGAATGTGCATTGAGTGAGACGTGGCCCTTGGATATTTATTTATATAATTGTCTCTAAAATCTGCCTTCTGCTTTTAGCTTATGACCTCATAACATGCTGTAATGATTGTGATCTGCGTCATTCTCTTGGGAAATATGCTGTTCTCCTTGTGAGAGGAACAGCACATTTGAGTGTGTTCTAAGAAAGTGCAAAAAACAGAGGAAGCATGTAGTCACCTCCATCCTCTGCTTTGTTGAGTCTGAGAAGGGATCAGTGTGCTGTCGCTGAACTTGCTTGATGCTGGCTGGCCAAGGTGGGGCTGCTTCCAGACCAGGTGGTGGTTAACTTGCTGGAAGGTGCTTGGGCCTGACTCCAGAGCTGGGCGGTGGCCGTTACTGCCAGTGACGCTCCCTCTGCGCCTTGGAGGCAGGAGTCTGATTGGCTTGGGTGTAGGCGGTGTTTCCGGGTCAGTTCCGGAAGCAGCTGAGCTGTTCTTGTGGTTAGACGGCCCCACCCAGTCGGAGTCTCTGTAAACTTCGCCTTGAGTTAGCTCAACTTTCCTTTGAAGGGTAGACAGACCAAACCTTTCTGTGTTCTGTTGAAGAGCAAGATGGTCCTTCAGACTGAAGCGGAGGATGGTGAGTGCCAGCGCTATGGTGGGACCAGGGTGGCCTGGGGCACTGGGAGTGGAGTTCCCTTGTGTGGGACCCTGGGAAGACAGCTCCCTTTGGCCTTTGGGGAGGAGTTAAGGGCCAGCCTGTCCTCTGGTTTTTACCTAGCCCTTTTCAGGAGGAGGACCCGAGGCTGGGGTGTGTGAGGGAGAGCACAGAGTGTGTGGAACTCTTTTCAGCCCTCTGTCTGAATGGTAGTGGGTCAGTAGGGCTGGGAACTGCATAACTTGGGGGTGAGCCTGAACTGAATAGAAAGTGCAGCGAGAATTGGGATAAACAGTCGTCATTTTGTTAAATGTAGCCAAAGGGAAATTTGGTCTTCGACTCTCAGTGTTAGGTCAGGCAGAGAGCTGTGAGGCTTCACCTGCCCACACCGTAAACAGGGAGGCAGGATGAAGAGACTGGCGCTGGCCTCTGAGTCCCAGATGGCGCCAAAGCTGAGCTGAGAGCGCTGGGCTCGGCTGAGGCTCTGGTCTGAAGAGCTGTGGGGATGAGTGTGTCTCACAGTGACCCCTTGACTCTAATGTCCTAGTTATTGCAGGACAAGGCAGGGCAAAGTATGTGCAAGCAAAGTATGTGCTGGCCTGTAGATCATGATGATGACAGCAATAAGTCCAATAACAATGAGGCTGCATTTCAATGTCGATTTCATGAAAGTGCCAGTGAATTGGAGTTCCTGTTATGTTTTTCTTTCTCTGATTCACGTGTATTTACCTTTCAGAGACCACGGCTCATGTGAGAGATACAAACTCACTCTTAGGTATTGTTAAGGGTTACACCTCACCCACATCCTTCACGTGTCTAAGCATCGTCTCGAGCCACAGGTCACCTTAGACAGTGTCTGTAGGAGCACTTTGGAAAGCCGTACCATGTGTGAGAGAGTTTGGAGAGACATGTGGGTATTAATAACAATTCTTTTGGATTTGAAGAAGGGCCCATTAATAAGATCTGATGCCAGGTCAGGGTTGAGCTGCCCCACTGGGAAGTTTTGTATCTGAAAGGTGAGTTTGAAGGGAGCACCATTAAGGACACTGCAGGAACCATAGATGTGAGAACCGGGTGGGAGTGGGGGGGGACTGGCGGCCACTTTGTCACTTTCCTGTACTTACCACTGGTCCTGCTAGTGAGTCTGGCTTCAGACCCACCCAGAAGATGTGGCTCAGCAGTCACTTCAGGGCTAAATCAGAAGAGTCACATGCCCTCAGCGGGAGTGCGTGCATGCGTGCGCGCTCTTGGCTCAGTGAGGGGGGGTGCCGCTGGGGTGTGAAGCGTAGGGTGAATTTTGTGGGACATTTTGCTTTGAATAAGTAACCCTGAAGGTGCTTTTCCATCCCTGTGTTTCCCCCGTGTTCTCTCCCAGTACAAGGGAGGTGGCATTGCCCTTTTAACCACTGCTAAAATGGGTGCCCCGGGCATTGTGAGGCCAAGGACATTTGAGCAGATGTGGATGGGTGGGGTTTCCTTGGGGTTCCCCAAGCTCCCAGGGGAGGGAGCAGTGGGCATCAGCATGGTGCCTCTCAAGAGATGCTTCTCAAGTCAGCTGTCCTGGAGCTCACACGTAGGGATGGTCTAGAGAGGGTCGTTGAGAAGATTCTTGGAGAAGTCAGATTCTTCCCTGCGTGGAATCTCAGATCCACAGCCCTTACATAAAATGTAACCCTTTGTCCTCACCATTGCCTGGTGCCTACCTTCACCTGTTTTCATGCCAGAATTGTAAGTAAGAATTAACCAATGGAATTAATGGGGCACTGTTTTCTGAACTGGCATAAACTGAGTTTTTAGTTAGTCTTATCTTTTTTTTTTCTTTTGGTACTGGATATTGAACTCAGCACCTTGCATTTGCCAGGCAGGCGCTGTGCCACTGAGCTACATTGCTGGCCCTAATCTTATCTTTCTTTCTTTCTTTCTTTTTTTTTTTTTTTTTGTGAGACAGGCTCTCACTTTGTAGTTAAGGCTGGCTCTGAGCTCACTATGTAGCCCAGGCAAGCCTCAAACTCAGCAATCCTCCTGCCTCTGCCTCCCAAGTGCCGGGATTACAAGTGTGAGCCACCACGCCCAGCACTGTGGTATGTGGTATTGATTGCTGGTGGGTGTGAATCTCCACACCCAGCATTGTATGTGGTTACCGGGGATCAAACTCTGGACCTTACGCTTGTGAGGCAGAGGCCGGAACCACTGAGCTAACCCTCCGGCCCCCTAATCTTGTCTTTTTAATGTTCAGCACCACCCACCCTTGATTTGCCATTCACCCTCTCAGGCTCCTTGGTGAGGGCACCAAAGCCCTTCACAGACAGACGCTACCCTCTCTTCCTATGGGAGCCGATCCCTGGGCCCAGACGTGTGGCATGTCACTGTCCTCAGACTCCTCACCTTGCTCGGAATTGTTCATTCCCTCTGCCGTCTGTCTGGGGAGCTCATTGGTCCCAAGCTCTGGCTCAGAGGCTGGCATTTCTACAGCCTCTTGGCATGCTCCCTGTTGTTTTCTTAATCCTTGCTTTATACAGCTGCTGTGACTGACTATTTCCATGGGTTTACCTGGCCGTCCCCACTGGCTGGGCAGGGACTGGAGCTATTTAAGTCCCCGTTTCAAGCACAGGCTGCTTCCATGGTGCATGCTCAGTAAATGTTGCCTGCGGTTGAATCTGTAGATTTCAATAGGAGGATAAAGAGCTGAGGTCCAGGCAGGGACTGTCAGTGAGAACTCTCTGCTCTGTCTCTGGGAGAAGCTTCCCTCAATGGGTTGTACTCATGGGATCTTGTCCCTCATCTGTAAGTTGGAGGGGACAGCTCACTCAGGAAATATGCAGAGCTCTTCATTTAGCTTTCTTGTCAAGTTTTCAAAAAATGGACAGAGAAAAACATTTAAAGCCATAAGATACTATATGGATTTAAAATGGTAAATATAGGAAAATAGGTCAAATAGAATTAAGTATAGTGCCTCTGCAATAAGACTTTGCATGTTCAGGTTGTACCTAAAATAATTCACCTTGAGGTAGCCTATTCCTGTGTTCCAGGTAACGGTGCCACTTAGTTCTAGGTGGAAGTCTCAGCAGGGAAGACCTGAGGTGCTAAGTAGTACCTCATAAGTAGTTTTACTCACTTCTTGTAGGTTTTGTATTTTGCAGAATAAAATATGGTTACATATTATTATTATTTTTTTTTTTTTTGAGACAGGGTCTCGCTTTGTAGTTCGGGCTGGCTCTGAGCTCACTATGTAGCCCAGGCAAGCTTCGAACTCGGCAATCCTCCCGTCTCTGCCTCCCGAGTGCTGGGATTACAGGTGTGAGCCACCACGCCTGGCGGTTACATATTATTTTTAACCAGCAACATGTTTGGCACTGTTAAAGTACAGACCAGAGTAAGAAACCTGTCACCATCTGCAGTGATGGTTTTAAAGAGTCATTGCTCTGGCTTGATATTGCAAGCTTTTTTATTGAGCACACTGGGAACAAATGTGCACTGTGTCATACAGAGGTTGAGAACTGGCTTTTCTTCTTGGTAAAGAAGAATGGGCAAATGGCTTGGATTCTGTTCCCCTGAAAAGTTTACCTTTATCCACTGTCTGAGGATTTCTTTAGCCTTCCAGGGGTCCCCTTTATAACAATACTCATGTGTGGGACTGGCTACGGTTGTGATCAAGACCCACAGTTCAGTTAGGAAGCTTGTGGAAGGCAGCAGGTGGGATTTTCTAAGAAGCCAGTATTGGGGAGGAAAGGCAGGCACTTCAGGTCTGGGCCCCCTTAGCTGTGGGCTGTGAGCCCCTGTGGGCCTGCAGAGTGGTCACCTGAGGGAGGCATAGTTGGGGTCTGCAAGTCCACTCTCTAGCTAGTCTCCCTGGGCTTCAAAAGGCTCTAGAATGTATGGGGGGGGTGGCTGCAAAACCTCAGTCTATCAGAGTTGAAGAGCGAGCCCTTGTAGAGATATTCAAGAGGATCACCTCTCATTTCACCATGACCTTTGATAAGCCTCCAAAAGCTGCTTCCCTGAATGTGCAGTGTGCTGGTGTCTGCCCTTTCTTCTGTCTGTCATTAGTGCAGCTAAGATTTCCTTTTTAGGGGGCTGGAGGGTTAGCTCAGTGGTGCCGGTGCCTGCCTCGCAAGTGCAAGGTCCTGAGTTCGATCCCCAGTAACCACATATAATGCTGGGCGTGGAGACACGCCCACCAACAATCAACGCCGCATACCACGCCGCACCACAATGCTGGACATGGTGGCTCATGTCTGTAATCCCAGCACTTGGGAGGCAGAGACAGGAGGATTGCCGAGTTCTCGGTGGCTTGCCTGGGCACCATAGTGAGCTCAGGGCCAGCCTGAACTACAAAGCGAGACCCTGTCTCAAAAAGCAAAAAAAAAAAAAGATTTCCTTTTTAGGAAGGGTCTTTGTGACTTCTGCCATTTTCTGTTCACCTTCTGAGGACC
This sequence comes from Thryonomys swinderianus, assembly GCA_004025085.1. NCBI lineage: Eukaryota > Metazoa > Chordata > Mammalia > Rodentia > Thryonomyidae > Thryonomys > Thryonomys swinderianus. The sequence continues at coordinate 9,396 of PVIC010008343.1, read as the reverse complement.
TTCAGCTTTCAGGACTTTCATGTGGCTTCATTGTATAGCCCGAGTGTGAAGTGATTAGTGGGCACAGAGTCACTAATAGCAGTGTAGACACAGATTTCTAGAGCTGGGTTACCAGCCCAGTCTGCTCAACTCTAAGAGGGCCTCCAAGCCAGGATCAGCCAGGGATACATTACACTGCCGCTGCAGGAATATGACCATTCCATGTCCTGGTACATGGGATGCTTAGCTGGAATTATTGACTTGACTGGATTGGTGAAGCACACTTGGCTGTCTGGTGGGTTCTGGGGGAGGGAGGATAGCTAGTCCCTGGCCCCTCCCTTTCTGGCTCTCCCTGCCCTGCTTTCTACCCATCATGAAGAGAGCAGCCTTTGTTCCTCCACACCCTTCTGCCGGATTGATTGATTGATTGATTGACTGATTTAGTACCAGGATTGAACTCTGGACCTTGCATTTGCAAGGCAGGCACTGAAACTACTGAGCTACATCCCCAGCGTGTGTGATGTTTTTGCCAGCATAATGTGAGCCAAACCTCTGAAACCATGAGCCGTTAAACCTCTTCAGCTTTAAGGTTGGCTGTTAGTGGGAGGAAAGCTGACTGGACCTTTTCCTTTTGCTCCTGGCTACATGGATGTTCGGTTCTGTGGACTGAGGTGATAGTCTAGAAGAGCTACAGAGGTATAGCACCAGTCCAGCCCCACTGGACTGCATGAGCCCACCCAGCACATTCCTTCCTTGAAAAAAGAAGGACATGGTCTCTTGCTTCTGTCTTGTTCTGTACAGAGAGTTCATACAAGCTCATCACCTGACCTCAAAGGATACTGTGAGTTTCTTCTCCATGTTAATGGTTGTCCCTGAATCCTCTTTATTCCTTGGAGTCTTAGTTTCTATCTCTATTTTTTTTTTCTGCTAAGAGTGAAGATTCTGGGTCAGAAAATGAAGTTGAAGGGTCCCATACAACCATGCCCATGTGCAGGGCAAGTGGGAGTATATTGGGGTTCATGGATGCCAGACCAGAGCTCAAAAGAGCATTTTGGAGCTTTAGTCTGGATAGTATAAGTGGCTGGTGGCATTTCTAACTTTTTTCTGAATAGAAAACTTAACCCTAAATGTTGTGTTCATTGTGGATTCAAATATACAGAATGGAAGGGAGGGAGCACTCAAAGTCCTTGTTTTGCAGATGTTCAGGATGTGCAGTTTCTAGTGCATCCACTGATCAGCTGTCATGGACAAGCAGGAATTGTGACACTGTGTTCTGTTTTAGTATTAGCATTTGGAAAGTGTCTTGCTCTGTAATTGCCATATACTGCTAAAGTACTTTGCACTTTTTACAATTTTGGCACCATATCCATTAGGTAAACTCTTAATATAACATTTTAATTTAGTGTATATTTAAGAGCTTAGGAACCAGACTCTCAGATTCAAATAGAACTGTTAGGTATGTACCTTTCATATGTGGGTAGTGCAGAAGGTGCCACCAGTTTGCCCTGCATAACCACACATTTTGACATCTTTCAGACTCCCAGAAAATGGTGTGTTGTTCATGCTGTCGTTTGCACTTTTAAAAGCTGCATGTGAGCACCCTTCATGCTTGACCTCTTGTATTTCTGTAACATGGCTTCTGTATCCTGCCGGATCTTCGCCCGCCTGCGGTCTCCTCTGTGCTGATTCCTGGCCTGAGCTGCTGTGGTTCTGCTCGTCCTCTCCGTGCTGTTCTCTTCCTGCCTGAGCTGCCCCCTTGTGATACAGCCAGCCAGGGGCAGCTGCACCAGAGATGAAGCCTGCCCCTGCCCTGGCCCCACCAAGGACCCCCCCACCCCCACCGCACTGTGCAGCCTTGGCCTGCTGCTGCTCAGTGCCTGTGGCCAAGGTGGGCGAGCAGCTGGGACCAAGAAACTCGGGCCCAGGACCACTCTGCGGTGGAGGATGTCTGGGCTTGGGGGTCTGTATTTCTGCACCGAGGCAGGGTAGACATGGCTTCCCTCTCCAGGCCATGAGCCCTTCCTGAGAAAAAGCAGGTGCTGGTTGGTGCTCCTTTGAAGAAGTATCTTGTGCTTCTTCTTTTACCAAATAATCATGAAGTGTTTTTAAGCAGAAGGAATAGAGTAGAATGATACCGACTCTAGAGGGAGGGAGAAGCGGTGGGATGGGCCGGCACCTCCTATGTGGAGAGGGTCTGTGAGCCACATGGGACTGTCCACAGTGGCCTCGGGTGGAAGTGCAGCTTGTACCTCACTGCACCTCCCTCCTCAGAAGTGGCTGCAGAAGCCAAGACCAGGACCTGGCTGTGTGTGTTTGTTCTGCAGTGTCCCTCGGCTCCAGAGGATCCTTGTCCTAGCCAGAGGCTGGAGGGTGGGAGGCAGCTGCGCCTTTGGAGAAGTAGTATCAGAGAGGGGGCTGCAAGCCCGAGGAGGCAGAGATACTTCCTCTTTGCTTCCACTTCTGAAGTTTTGACCAGCCCAGGCCAGTGACTGTCCCTGTAGCTTTCCTTCCTTGACCACTGGAAGCTTTCCAGTCCTTCGCCTCTCAGGTGCCTCCCTGGCGCTGCTCGCCCTCGGGGGGCGCTGCTCTCAGAATTATTCCCCAGCTTGCAGCACAGTAGAGCCAACTGACTGGAAAGTCAGAGGCACCAGCTGGCTTCAGCTTGCCTTCCAAACTTTCCCATCTAGGCTGCCTTTCTGCCCGCTGTCCTCGCCCAGCCCGGATGTCCTCTCCTTCCCAGTGCACCCTGAGGCCAAGTGCCAGGCTTAGACTAACAGGCTAAGAGCTTCTCATCCTCTGACACAGTAGCACCTTGAGGGCTTGCTGCTTGGGCACTTCCTTCTCCCTGCAAAGCAGATGGCAGTACAGGAGCAGAATCATATCTTACCAATTTGGCTCTTGTGGTATGGCCTCCAAAAAGAAAATAGCTCTGGGATGAGGTAAAGTTCCATGAAAATTTTCACTATATAAGACAGCAGTGGCAAAGGTCTTGGAGCTGTCAGTGACAACAAACAGCTGGCTGTGGCACAGGTGCTATAGGTTTGCCACTACTGGTATAAAGGAACCTGAGAAAAGAGTTTCATTCTGTTTATCCATGAAGTGCCCAGAGAGCAGAAAAGTGTTAACCTGAGGTGAGCTGCTTGGTGCCAGCTGAGAGATGTGGAGGAGACAGAATGGAGGAGGCGTCAGGTAATGGGTGCTCTGAGGCTGTGGCGGGGGTGGTGGAGTCCCCGGGAGGCTCTGGAGGGAGCAGGCCCTGTGCACCGTGAGGACGGAGCCTCCGAAGAGAGGCTGGGCATGGTGGCTCCGGCACAGGAGGGGCCTGGGTCTGCTCTGGCAGGATGGGAAGGGAGAGAGGTAGGAGGCTGTGCGTGTGACCACATTTGTATTGAAAATTTGCAAACTAAAGGCAGAAGTTTAAATTATTTTAGGGTTTGTTTTTCACAAACTCAGTTTGATTCTTTTACCATTCTGATACCAGAGTAAAATTACATTGTGGCTCTGGGGTCAGATCTGATGCCACCACTGTGGTGATGAGGATGTCCTTCCCCATTGGAGCTGGGCTTAACCTCCAGGACAGAGATCAGGTGGTAGAGCAGGGCTTGCAGGGCACGGGGTGCCTTCTGTCATCTATGCTGTCATGGCAGGAGCCTGGAAGGGCAGGAGGGATGGGGCTGCCCTCTATCATGTCACCAAAGGACAGTTGGCACCATGGAGGCAGTTTTGGTAGTCACACCTTGCAGCCGTGGTGGTGGTGGTGTTACTTGTGTCTCCAGGGCAGATGCCCTACATGCCTGAGAAGGAAACCCCACCACAGAGTGGGCTGCCCGGTGTCAGCAGCGCCTACCTAGGTGGAGGAGCCCTGGTCTCGTGCGTTAATCTACTTTGTTTTCCCTCCTAAGTTGTTGGCATTTATTTCAAATTCCTTATATCTTCCCTGTTGTCAAAGGCTTCTCTGTGTGCTCAGCAGCCACCATGGGTCCTGTTTCACTGGAAAGCCTGGAAAGATGGGAATTGATGTCTGGGGCCTGGGGCCCCAAGTCTATGTTTGACAAGTGCCCTGGGTGACTGTCCTCTGAAGTCAGAGCCGCAGGGTGGGCGGTTGCTGTCTTCTGTTATCAGCAGGACCGGCCTGCCGACTCCTCCAGGGAGCCACAGCTGCCTCCCTGCCTGCCTGCCGCAGTGTGGGAACGTCCATGTGGAGGCAAGTGTCCAACGCTGCCACCATCAGGGTTGCCGAGGACGCTGCCTCTTGAGGATGGTGCCAGTTGTCCAGCCAGTGCCACCAGTGCTGGCCCAATGCGGGCTCAAGAGGAACAGCTTCTGAAGTTAGGGTTAACAACCCCTGGGAGAGCAGCCATCAGGTTTTGCTGCTACAGGGGAATCGAAAGCCAGTACAGCCTATGAGCAAACGGTAGTGGAGCTGCCCCTCCCCCAGGAGGCCGGGAAGGGGGTTGCGGAGGGGCGGGCTGATTGCATTCATGGAAATGAGCCTGCGAGGAGAGGAGCTCCGCAACGTGCACTGTGCCAGCCGTGGCTGCAGCTCCGGCTCCGGCTCCAGCTCCAGCTCCAGCTCCAGCTCCAGCTGGGTGCCCCATCCCCGCAGCCGAGCCAGCCTTCCCCGCTGGTCTCAGCTCACTCCCACCCGCCGCTGGGCTGCCTGGCTTTTGTCTCCTCCTGTGGCCTCCTCCCCTGCCCTCTGTGCTGGCTCTCACATGCTGTCCCTGCACCCAGGGCTGAGGGAGCTCTGGGAGCCTGGGCCTGTGGGATCACCGCACAGAGCCACCATGGCCCTCTGACGCGCAGAGCTGTGACCAGCTGAGGCTTTGATGGTGCTGTCCAGGGCTTGCCGGGACATGAATGCTGCAGAGGGGCCTCGTCGCTGGTAAGAGGTGGTGGGTGGTGTGTGGAGCTAGGTCTGCGGCTCCCTCAGCATGTGTTGCTGTTGGCTGCAGGAGCTATGTGTGGAGCTGACTCTCTGCATGTCTGTCCTTGGGTTCCCGTCCTCTGCTGTTGGAGAGGGAGCCGAGCCTTTGGCGCAGTTTCTCAGACTGAGACTTGGGGATTAGCTCTTGATCAATTTCTTGGGTCAGCTGTGGTGAGGTTCGAAGCAGGGTGGCAGAAGGCAGAGGGTCAAATTCAGTCTGGGGATCTCCCCTCTAGGCCTGTGGCCACCTGCTTAGGGGATTTTTACTTACTTATTCTGGGCTCTGGAGCCCTCCGTGGACGTGGGCAGCCCTGGGTCCAGCGATGCACACTGAAAGGAGTTGGTATTATGCACCCAGTTTGACCTGAGGAGTCCTTTCCAGCTGCAGTATGAGGAGCAATGTTTAAGCATGCAGGAGAACTGAGAGTGATGCCAGGGGCTGGCAAACAAGCAGATTTTAGGAGCAGGAGAAACAAGGGAGCCGGCTTCTTAAAATCCCCACCAAACCTCTGTTTTGAGGCAGAAGGGTGTGGTGGCTGGGGCTGCAGCTAGTGGCAGTGGCAGCGTTTAGTCCCTAGACAGCCCTGCCCCCTTAGAGGAGGGAGGGGCAGGCGCCATCCTTCAGGTCTCTAGGAGCAGTAGGGTTCCCAGGCCTCCCTGCGAGCTGAGGTCTGCGCTGGTGTCTGCTGGTCTCCCAAGGATGGTGCAGGGTGGAGTGTGCCTCACTAACCAGGGCCAGCCCTGCCTACAGACCCCAGGTCCTCTCAGAGACAGCAGCAATGACAGACTTGATGCCTGGTGCTGGAGAAAAGCTGCTGCCAGTCCTAGCTGTAAGGCTTTAGAAAAAGAAAAGGTCCTGCAGTGATTAGCTTTTAGCTGTTATTGAAAGCAGGTGTTAATTTTGTTTTTATAAACCACATTTTCAGGATAAGATTGTATGACTTACTTTGTTACTACCTTGAAATTTGACCTCATTTCCCTCGGGTTAGTTGGCTGAATTGTATATGCAAACTCAGTTTTGAGCTCTAGGATTTATTAGATGAATGATTCGATTCTCTAAGATAAGATATAAATACCTTCACCTTATAAGAGTTTCTGGAGCTTTTAAGTATAGTTTCTCTTATTATAAAGGATTGGAATAGTGACACCCCTGTTCCATGCATGAGGAGACTGGTGTGGGGGAGTCCATGGTGGGACCAGGGTCACAGCGAGGTCAGCAAGATCGCAAGTTCCCTTTGAGCTCATGAGGCCTGGCTCTCAGGGTAGTTGTTAGGGGACAGTCTTTAAGGCTGAAAACAGAACTATAGTCTCCCTTAAATATGCAGAGTGTTGGCCAGGCATGGCTGGGTGTCCGTGCCTGTTGTCCAAGCACTCTGGAGGCTGGGGTGGGAAGATTGCAAAGTTCAAGCCCAGCCTGAGCACATTAGCTATTTAGTGCAAGCCCGTCTGAAAACAGAAGGACGAGGGATACCTCTTAGCGAGAAGGCCTTCCTGCCACCCTGGCACCCTCTGTACACATACACAAAGACAGAATGTGGCAATAAAATTTTAATGGGCTTCTAGGCAAGAGACTGGGTGGTGTTTGCCTGGAAAAAATTTAAACTAGAGTTGTCTAAGTGTCCATACTGGCAGTTTACTAGAAGGCACCTCTGCCTTTCAGTGTTAGAGATCATTTTTGCCAGGTACACACTAATTTAATTCTTCTAAAGTCTCTTAGGCTACAGGTTGGTGGTAAGAATCTTAAAGTGCTCCTCACAAAAGTCAAATCATAGTTTCTTGGAAAAGGGACTGAAGTTAGCAGAAGTAAGAAGTTAACATATACTGTTACTGTTTATTTTATTTTACTTTATTTAATTTTATTTATTTTTTGAAACAGTGTCTCTCTTTGTAGTTCAAGCTGGGCCTGAGCTCACTATGTAGCCCAGGCTAACCTTGAACTCACAGCAATCCTCCTGCCTCTGCCTCCCAAGTACAGGGATTACAGGCATGAGCCAGCCCACCTGGCATTAGATTACTGTTTATTTTTAATTGTGGTTAAATACGTATGAAACATAAAATGAAACACTTTATTATTACACAGTCCCATAATTTTTAGTATATTCTCATTGTTGTATAGCTGCCTCCAGAATTGTCTCATCTTGCAAAGCAGAAGTGCTGTCCCATTAACACTAACTCCTCATCCCCTGGCAGCCCCCACTTTGCTTTCTCTGTGAATCTCTCATTTCTTGAGGTCCTGTGGCTGGAACTCAGGGCTTTGCACATGCTAGCTACCACTGAACTGCAACCTAGTTCTCACTTCTGTCTTTATGAGTGTGACTGCTTTAGTGACTTAGGGGGTAAGTGAAGTCTAGCCTCATATGCCAGTTTGTTTCTTATTTTGTTTGTTTGCTCTTCTACACAGGGTCTTGTTATGTAGTTTAGGCAGGCCTTGAACTCAGGGCAGTCCTTCCTGCCTCAGACTTCTGAGTGCTGAGATTACAGATAAGCACCGTCATGTCTGGCCAGTATTTCACTATATGTGAAGGGCTTTTTCACTGACATGACTTCATGGCTTACCTATGTTATGTGTCAGAGTTTCCTTCCTTTTTTTTTTTTTGGTACCGGTGATCAAACTCAGTCCTTGTGCTTCCAGAGTAGGCGAGGTACCACTTAAGCCAAATACTGGCCTTTTTTTTTTTCTGAAAGAAATCCTGGATGATACAGTGTTAAATTTTGGAAAGGATGCTAATGTATTGACTCAGGAAGGAAGGAAATGTAAATGATTCCCCAGGATTGATAGACCGTCTGTAAAGGTGTGACATGAACTCAGTGTGTCACTGTGTCTCTGACTTGGTCAGACCCCTCTTCTCTGACCGCCTTCCTGTGTCCACTGATCCTGAGAGCATCCTGAGAACTGAATTTGGGGCTTTCGGTGAAACTGAATCATTACTATTTTTGGTTTTACATCTGTCTTCTGTTGCCTTTTACCTGAAAAATGCTCTCAGTTTTGGTTGCTTTTTTTTTTTTTTTTGAGACAGGGTCTCGCTTTGTAATTCAGGCTGGCCCTGAGCTCACTATGTAGCCCAGGCAAGCCTCGAACTCAGCAATCCTCCTGCCTCTGCCTCCTGAGTGCTGGGATAACAGGCATGAGCCACCACGCCCGGCACTGTGGTATGTGGTATTGATTGCTGGTGGGCGTGAGTCTCCATGCCCAGCATTGTATGCGTTTACTGGGGATTGAACTCAGGAGCTTGCGCTTGCGAGGCAGGCGCCGGAACCACTGAGCTAACCCTCCAGCCCTTGGTTGCATTTTTATCCTTGGCTTAAAAACCTGATACTGTGCATGCCTTTGTCACCTTAGCATAGAGTTTTGTGAAAGCCAAAAGCTGCTCTTCCAGGGTGGAAAACAGATTATCTTAAGCCAGCCCACTCTCCGTTTGCAGTAGTGACCCATGAGAACTTCTCATTGATTTTGAGCCGCCAGTGCCTTTGTCTAGTGCCAGTCCCTATGGGCCTGTGACCAGGCCTCTGCCCTGCAGCTTCTGGTTGTCCAGGGTCGTCTCACTCAGGGGCTCCATGTTGCCCTGGGTTGTGGGAGACCTGTAAGAGAAGTAGCCAGCTTGGAAGAGCTGCTTCGCAAGTGGCCTCTTGTCTTACTGCTTGCCTTGAGTGCACAGAGCTGAGAGAGCTTGCTAGAGCCACAAAGCTGGGGAATGTGGGGTGGGCTCCACACCCAAGCCAGGTTGGGGTGCCAAGGCACATGCCCTGTGCAATGTAGGTATTTTCCAGGGCTGTGGATCCTACAGGAAGGACAGGTCTGCCATCGAGCTGTGAGACTGGCACACATGTAGATTCAGTCAGCGGCAGTGGCCTGCAAGGAAGAAAGAGCTAGAGAGGAGGCAAACTGGACCTTCTTCTGCTGGGCACCTCCCTGTGCCTGCTGTTGCGTTCCCCTTGGCCTGCACCCAGGGCTTACAGCAGTGTGGCAGTGGAGAGTAGGGCTTCATTTTACAGGTGGCAGAACCAGGACCTAGCTGCCAAAATCGTCATGGCTCCAAACCCTGCGTTTTGTCTAGTACTTTGAGGTTTTTCTTCAGAGTTTAAGTTGCTGGGAATTACCAGAGGACAGACTAGTTTGGGCTGTAGAGGTGAATAGACCCTGACCCTGCAGTTGAGGTTTCACTAGCAGGGTCCCTGTTGGGAGGGTAGTGAGTAGGTGCGCAGTGCTGTCTCCAGGGCACCCCACCTGTGGCTCTCTACACGAAAGCTCAGGAAGGTGTATCTGGAAGGCTAGACGGGTACTTCCTCTTTCCTGTGTCTGCTTCTGACCACAGACATGCATGCGAAGAGCCTCTTGGACTCTCAGAGCAGGCGGAAGCTCTGAGAAGATTGTGGGAAATGTGAGCTTTGTTTCACCACCATTCCTGCTCCTTCAGCTGGGGCTTAGGTCAGAGGGTGTGTGTGTGTGTGTGTGTGTGTGTGTGTGTGTGTGTGTGTGTGTGTGTGTGTGA
>PVIC010008342.1:0-48440 GCA_004025085.1 Thryonomys swinderianus | reverse complement strand
AGCAGACACATGAGGAGCGACAGATACATGTACCACATGTATAACAGTATCCAGGGGACATGGCACATGTCAGGCACATGCTCACCACAATGTCAGGGAACAGAAGAAGATGAATGACACACACATCTGCATACACCAGAGTTCTCCAGGGCAGCACTGTGTGTCAGCACATCATCCCGGACACCAGAGTACATTTCTCCATCAAACAAAAACAAACCATGGCCTCTGAGCTGAGCTAGGGCAGGGATAGGGGACCCTCAAGTAAGGGTGTGCCCTATATCTGGTCTGGGGAAGGGGATGCCACTCAGGATCTCTGCAGCTCACTGTGAGTCACCTTTACCTGGGAGGAAGTGCAAGGCAGGACACAGAAGGGCAGCGTGAGGGTTTTATGAAGCATGGACGGTGGGCAGATATGTGAAGTCAACAGGGGGAAGGTCAGGGAGACCTAAGGGTGGTACATGGGTGATCACTGTGCCACTCTTTCCAATTTCCTCCATGTTTACAATTTTCCATGATATAAAATTAAGAACATGATACAAGTTCTAACAAGGGAGCAGGTGTGGGAGGCATTAAGGTGCCAGGAGCCCCTCCAAACAATTGTGTTCTCTGAGCCTGCCAAAGTAGCCACACACAGCAAACTGTCACCTGCCTGGGTCTGAAACCTGACCGCTTTCCTGGACATAGGCCCCAGGCCCAGTTCTCGCAGCCCATGCTTCCAGGCCTGCAGGTCCAGCTCCCACACTCACAGTAAAGGAGGCTTAGGGAGGGAGGCCATCCAGGCTGTCTCCAGAAGGGGACCAGCACAGTTCATCCTAACCTGGGAGACGGCATCTGGCCTCGCAGGACCCATTATCCCAGGTAGGTAGTGAGTTCTGGGACCACTGAGATAACATCACCCGAGCTCAGTTTTCAGGATGACAGCAATGACAACAGCAGTGACAACAAGAAGGGCAACTGCACAACATACTGTGCCCGTGGGGCAGTCCCTTTCAGCATGAGCAAGCATGCAACCTGCCTATTAACAGATAGGGAGGCTGAGGGCAAAGGCAGGACATCGTCCCAAGTTCATGCTACCTGCCCAATGTCACACCACCCGGAAGAGTGAAGGGCAGAGCTCTGAGCTCCTAAAGAGCCAAACCAACAGCCCAACAGTCCTGCTAAGGCTGGTTAGCACAGCCACCAAGGCACAGGATCCAAGGTCCACACTGCCCAAGTGCTGTCTATGTGGTGGCTTTGTGAGGACTGGACTCAGAGCTGCCTGAATAAACATCTCCTGGCAGGGGGCAGGGCCCATGGAGGCAAAGCGCTTTACTCACAGCCACTCCTCAGCCACCTGCATTAGGCCCAACACCGCAGGGTGCTGGCTCACTGCTAAGGGAACCCTAGTGGGCAGAGGTGGGTACATGAGTCCCCACAGTCATCCCACCATGTCTCACGGAGAGTCCCCCAGGAACCCTGCTGGCCAGCCTCTTCCCTGCACAGCAGACTCATGGAACACCCAGCCCACCCTGGGTGATCTTCCAGCAGTCATGTGGAGCTCGCTATGATGAGAGGGTCAGGAGGACAGAGCTCTGACAAACAGTTTCAGTCAGAGGCAGGTGTGAGTCAGATACAAATGAGCAAGAAGCAGATACAAGCAATCACATGAAGCCTCAGAACCCAGCATTTCATACTACAGGGCAGGGAAATTACCGAACAACCCAACATTTCCAGTGAGGTCTCTCCAAGGTCTCCAAGAGCTATGACTCTCCGACCAGGTCTCCACATTTCCCACCCTTACTTTTCTGCCAAAGTTTAAGCAGCACCTCTGGCAAGATCCTCTAGTGATCAAGGTCAGCTCCAGGCCTCTGCCCCTGACTGACAATGAGGAGACAGGAGGACTTTCGGTGGGAGGGCAGAAGACTTGAGGAGACCCACCTTCCACACAGTGAAGCCCACAGCCATAGCTTGGGTCAGACTAAGTCCTTCCACACCCTCATGACAGGCCCTACTGTGTGCTCTCTGCCCCCTAGTGTCACATACTGCTTTCTCTCACAAATGTCTACTCCTGTCTTAAGTAACTCCCAAGGTTCTCTTCCTCCAGAAGTCCCAGAGGTGATACCATAGGCCTCACTGCTCTGTGCTGGACAACTAGCGGGTCGCTGCACACTTCTTTTTTTTTTTTTTTTTTTTTTTTTTAGACAGGGTCTCGCTTTGTAGTTCAGGCTGGCCCTGAGCTCACTATGTAGCCCAGGCAAGCCTCGAACTCAGCAATCCTCCTGTCTCTGCATCCCGAGTGCTGGGATGACAGGTGCAAGCCACCACGCCCGGCATGCTACACTTCTTGTAGCTGCCACTGCACCACATGGAGGTAGCAAGCCAAAGCTGAGCTGAGACCAGCTGTAGAATCGCTGCAAGTGGGCAGAGCTGGCAGAGCTGGCAGGGCTGACGGAGCTGAGCAGCCTACTGCACCCCTTACCAGGAAGGAGCTGGAGATGCACAGAGGAGAGTCACCTGCACTTCTGCCACCTGCAGGAATGTCGGGAAGGCAATTACAGCTACAGTGAGGAGGTGCTAGGACACACCTGGCTCTTGTCCCCATTGCTGAGCTAGGTCCTGGCTACAAGAATCAACTCTCCCCTTCTGGCCTCCAAGACAAGCCATGCTCTCCGGGGGCATGGCTATATAGCTCAGCAGAGAGCAGCATTCAAGATGGAGACCCCTGTCACATGCCTCAGTCACAACCTAAACACACACACACACACACCTGCCGACCAGCATAGGATGCCTTCAGAGTCTGGGACATCTAACTCCCAATCCAGCTGCCCACCCACACATTATCTGGGCTCTGACAGCCTCATTATTCTCACCTATAAAGTTGGGATAATGTCAGCTTTCCCACAAGACAAACAGAAGGGAACACAGGCAGCATGCAGACCCTGGACTTTTTTCTCATCTAAAAAAGAAATTAAAGAGCTCTTTGTTTCAGTCACTCTTGCTCTCAGCCAACACCTATGCCCAAGTGATCCCATATACTGTAGTCAATGTGAATGTAAGGTTGTTTGCCATGGAGGAATGAAGAAGAGGCAGCTCAAGGAAGATAGCAGGTCACCAAGAACCAGCAAAGGATCAAGACCTAACCCAGCAGCTGACACAGGGAGTTGAGTTTTACAGAGACATGTGCCAGGAACAGACACTGAAGGCTAAATAGTAAGTAGAACTGAAGATTTTTTTTAAATCCCAGTTCTCATGAAATAACATTACATAGCATTAACAGTATATCTGCCATAAAGGAGCTACAGGGTCTAAAATTACCCTCCTCTGTAAATGGCTAGGAACTAGATGAAATTTCAGAGATAATTGTCTAACACTACCCAATACTTAGTGCATATTTTAAACCTGAAAGAATAGAAGAAAATGGGTTAAACCTCAGATCATAGAGCTTTATGCTATAAGCAATTCCAGACTGCTGATCAAGGAGAAAGACGAATACCCAGTAGTCTCACAGGTTTAGGATTCACACTGGTGCACAGCCAGGCACAGGTAATGGGAACTAGACAAGAGGCAAATTGCTGCAGAAATCTGCGTAGTGCCATGGGGCTCCAACCAGACACTCATGTGACCAAGGAAAGAACACCTCTGTAGAAATAATTCTCAGTTCCCACCAACACTAGCAGAATTCATGCAAGGCTCCCTTCTGAGTACTGGAAACACTGAGCCCACCCTGTGTGAATGGAGGGTCTCCCTGCACACTGACAGTCATCAGGGACCATGAAAGGGCCAACACAGCTGAGGAGTGGAGCCAAGCTAGTGCTGAGGAAAGGCTATCCAGTGAGGCACTGAAAGGTTTAAAACAATCCTTTAAAAGATCAGAGTGACCCATAAGTAACTTAACTGTCTCATATGGCTTGTATCTAGATGTCCCCCAAAGCCTCATCTAGTCATGAATGAGGTTTTTTGGAGGCGGCTGGACCTAGACTGTGTCATGCTGGGATTAAGGATGTGATTCTGTGATTGATTCATGGTGCAGTGCAAGGATTCAGGGTACCCACCCTGGGTGTAAGTGCCAACTACCCTAAGGTTGGATAGCCTGGATGGAATATATGAGACAGAAAGAGTTGCTGTCATTTCTTTCTACTTTGGTACTTTGCTGCTTGCTCCCTCATTGCCTTCTGCCTCCCATGAATTGTTACCCCTTACCATGGTCCTCTGCGATGCCACCTTGTCTTGGAGCCAGCCAACTATGAACTGAAACCTCCACAAACTGAGCTATAATAAACCTTTCCTCCTTTTGTTGGATGTCAGGTATTTTGTCTCAGCAAGGATAAAAATAAATAAAACACTTCCTCTAGACCAAAGTCTAATCCTCCTCTGAAGGAATATAACTGAATCCACTGTGAAAAGACACAAAGTTGATACAAAGCATGATACACACTTACGTTCCCAGAACTCTAAAAGGCTGAAGCAGGAAGATCACAAATTCAAGCTGTCTGGGCAGTTTACCAACTTAGTGAAACCCAGTTTCAAGAGAATAACAAAAAATGAGAATTAACTTGTGTCATATACTGGTACAAATTTCCTGATGTTGAGTGTAATTGTGAGCTGTATATAAAATGTACCAATAAATAATTCAATTTTTAAGAATGTAACTCATTGGGAAGGTCCTGGTTCAAGCTCCAGTACTATAACCAAAATAATAACAACAATAATAATAATAATAATTCATAATTAAAGATTACTAGATTAATAAATAAACAAAACACTGTGGTTTTCCCATGAGAAAAATGAGCCAGCAGGAATAGGCCCAGAAGTAGCAGAGAAGAGGTGGAGTTAGCAGAGAAAAACATCAGTAGTAGCTGTAAAACTCTGATGCGCAGTTTCGAACAACCTCAAGGATAGAGAGGAAAATGCAAGGAGCAAAGCAGGGAACAGATGGTGGAGAAATGACTAAAGATGGAAAAGAGAGCACTGAGACTGAACATTCCACTGCTAGGAGGAGCAGTGTAGACACTACAGAATAAAGGGCCAGTGAACTTGAACACAAATTTTAAAAAAAAACAAAAGATGAAACAGAGAAAGACTGAGAAATGTGAATAGAGCCCCAGGAGTCAAAGCCACAGTAAGCCATGGCGCGCATGCGCGTATACACACACACACACACACACACACACACACACGGTAGAAGGAGAAAAAGGGAGGCACATGGAATCAATCATTCAAAAGGAACCTCAGAAAATCATGACCCAAGCATCCACATTTTTATGAAACTATAAACTTCAAGAATCAAGAATTTCAGCAAGGGCCAGAGATTTAGCTCAGTGGTTCCAGCGCCTGCCTCACAAGCGCAAAATCCCCAGTAACCACATACAGTGCTGGGCGTGGTGACTCACACCCACCAGCAATCAATACCACATACAGAGCTGGGCGTGGTGGCTCACACCTGTAATCCCAGCACTCGAGAGGCAGAGGCAGGAGGATTGCTGAGTTCGAGGCTTGCCTGAGCTACATAGTGAGCTCAGGGCCAGCCTGAACTACAAAGTGGAACACTGTCTCAAAACAAAAGAATTTCAGCAAGTCCCAAGCAGTATATTAAAAACAAACAAAAAATCCCAAGTTACAGTACAGTCAAACTGCAAAAAAAGTCATTAGTTAGAAAGCTCAAAAGGGGCCAGAGGACAACTGTATACAACATGCAGAAGAACAAAATATTGTAAGGGTTTCTTTGAAAGGCACCTTTAAAGTGCCGAAAAAAAAAGAAATTTTCAGGTGGCATTTCATAGCCAGTGAAAATGTATTTCAAAAACAGAGGCAGAATAAAGATTTAGCTGAGAGAATCTGTTTCAACCAGATGTGCACTACAAGAAATGTTAAAATGTTATTCAGGTCAAAAGTGCCAATAAAAGGATATTTGTATCTAAATAAAGAACTGAAGAATTCCAGAATGGTAAATTTAAAAGACATTAACTTTTATTTTAAAAACCAATAGCCTATTGAATCAATAGAATATGCTGTTAATAATAATCTGTTGTTACCATATATAGCAGTGAATATGTGAAAATAATTACTAAGAAGACTAGGAGGGAAAACAAAAGTAACTAAATAAGGTTTATTCACTATATGTGGGATGGCTTCATATTATTTTTAAGCAGACTGTGAAAAGTTAAAGATATATACTTATTATAAGTTATAAAACAAACCACTAAAAAATAACAGTAATATTAAGGTATTTTAGGTATTATTAAGCCAATAGCAGAAGGGCAACAGACTACTGAATGACACTCAATTAATTCCAAAATACAAAAGAAGGAGAAAGAAGAAAAAGAAAACAAAAGAGGGCTACAGATTTAGCTCAGTGGTTGCCTGCCTAGCAAGCACAAGGTCCCTGGTTCAGTCCCCAGTAACTACATACAACAATACCAGGTGTGGTGACTCATGCCCACCAGCAATCAGTACCACATACCACAGTGCCAGGCATGGTGGCTCACGCCTGTAATTGCAGCACTCAGGAGGCAGAGGTGGCTACATAGTGAGCTCAAGGCCAGCCTGAACTACAAAGCGAGAAATAGGTCACAGATATGTAAATACCGTATCTTTTCTCTAGTATGAGAACCTGTAGATGTAAATGAATTCTAGAATATATGACAGATTTTGTGAATAGGAAATATTCAAAGGGAAAGTGTAGGAGAAAGAATAAATATGATTTAAAAGAAAAAGCATATGTATATAGGGGTGGGGGTTGTAAGTGGGTAGGGATATGGCTAAAAAGTGAGAATTAACTTGTGTCATATACTGGTACAAATTTCCCAATGTTAAGTGTAATTGTGAGCTGTATATAAAATGTACCAATAAAGAATTCAATTTTTAAAAAAGAAAAAGAAAACAAAAAAGGAACAAAGAAGCCAAATATCAAGATGGCAGATTTAAAACAAACATACTGGTATATTTACACTAAAGATAAATGTTCCAAATATGAGCTGGCTAATCCAATAGCCAGTAGCCATTTATAGCAATCTAAATGTAAGCTGTAATTAACTAAAATTATAAATTTAGTTCCTCAGCTGCAACAGTCACATTTCTAGTGCTGTTTAACCACATCTGGCAAGTGGATGCCATATTGAGGAATGCACAGCATGGAACATTTCCACCACTGCTAAAGGGTCTATCAGATGGCCCAGTCCCAATATTCCAACTGAAACCATAGACTGTCCTATCAGATGAGAAGTAAAAATACTACACAGTGTACATAAAACACTATTCCATTTATATACAAACTTAGGTATAGCTAAGTAAGAAGATTGGAAAATATAACATGCAAACGTAAGCTGCATGAAAGCCGGAGTGACTGTACAGTACTAGTTACAGTAGTTAGAGTAGAACTCAAGAAACAAATACAATCAAAAATAATAGAAGGACATTTTACAATGATAAATAACCAACTGATTACAACAAATAATTCTAACTGACTATCATAGCTGGAAAATTTACACAGAGCACCAACTGACGGAGGAGAAGAGAACCACAAATCCATAACTGGTCAGTTGCTAACACTTCTCACAGTAGCTAACAGGACAAAGGGATGGAAAATCAGTGAAGAGACAGAAGATCTAACACACTACCCGCGAGTCATCTCAGTCTGAATGACAGGATAAAAACAGACTCCAAGAGTGGCTGTGTGCACATTCTCATCAACGCACATGGAACATTCATAATCTCAACATATTTATGATAGCTGATTCCATATAAAAAGATAGTCCCTGAACACAAAACATTAACTAAAACCAGTAACACAAAGCTATCTGAGAGTATACGTAATTACTTGAAATTAAACAGCACACATTTAAATAACTGTGAGCAGAATAAGAAATCACATGGGAAATCAGAAAATATTTTAACTGAATAAAATTAAAACATGATGTATTTAAATTTGTATAGCAATGTGTAGAGGAAAATTTATAATGATAAACACTTATATTAGTAAAGAACAGTCCCAAGTCAGTGATCCAGAAAAATCAAATTAAATCCAAAGGAAGCATAAGGAAGAAAATAAAGATGAACAGACTTAACATTAGAGAAAATCAATGAAATAAAAATCTCGTTCTTTGAAACAATCAGTAAGATTAGTAATTTTACCTCAGGCTCGTTCTAAGACAATAAATTTAAACCAGACCAATCAAAAGCTGTCGAGTAGGTACAGAACAGCGACACAAGAAATGAAAAAGGAGGAAAAGGAGACACCATTGCAGATCCTACAGCCTGAATGTCAGGATGAGGTAAAACCAGGATCAACTCCATGGCAATTAATCTGACAACTTAAATAAAATGCGTGAGTTCTTTGAAAACTGCAAACATCCACCGCTTACTGAAGAAGAAGCAGATAGCAGGGATAAAACAGAGAAAATGAATTTACAGTTCAAAAACTCCCTACAACAAAAACTCCAGGTCCAGAGGTTTCACCAGTAACTTCTATCAAATATTCACAGAAGGATAATATCAATTCTACACAAACTAACAAAACAAGAAGAGGGAATACTTCTCAGTTCATGTCAATATGTACTTCACAGATACAGTAATCAAGATATATATATATATATATATCTTTTCTTCCATATATATACATATATATATATATATATATATATATATATGGTCTAAAAGAAAATATGTGACCACAGATACCAAACAAGGCTTCAAGTTCAGAACAAAGAGGTTCACATAATGATAACCAAATGTAACACCAACAATGGATTTGAACTAAACTGCACCAAAGAAGATACAAAAATGGCCAAGAAAGATCCTTAACATCAGAGAAATGTAAATGAAATCCACAATCAGCGAGACACCACTACATAGCACCTACAGAAGAGCTAAACTTACAACGTCTGACAATGTCAAGTGTTGGCAAGGGTAAGAGCAAATGAGATCGCTCCCAGTGCTCATAGAAATTTACAATGGTACAACTAATATGAAAAAAGAGTTTTTCACTTCTTAAAAAGTCACATTCAACGTCCACCAGCAATTTAACTCCTAGGTATGCACCACCACAGAAAAACCTGAAAATGTCTGCCCATGTAAAGATTTTACACAAACACCAATAGCAATTTGATACTTAGGAACAGTGACAGCTGGAAACAATGAAGCAAGCATCAAAAAGCGGATGGGAACATGAGGTGTGGCAAACCCACAAGCACTCACCACTGCATGTTTCCTCCTCTAATGACCTACATGTTTAAAGACTGTTCAGACTCACAACTGAGGTACACTGTGGGCTTACACCCCACAGCTCAGACTTAGAACACAGCACTGTGAGGGCAGTGTGCTTTTATGGTAGCTGCTTCTATAGTACAGAAAAAGTAATTTTTACAGTACGGTAATTTTTGCTCACAGTACAGTAGTTCTATATTGTTATACAATATAGTAATTCACCTATTTATTTGCAAATAAAAGCAAAGTCATCAAGTTGGAGTTTCCTTTGTCCATGTCTTTGTTCTGAATATTAAATGTATTAGATACAATTCTCATTCAGTGAACAATCCATTTAACAACCCAGTCATAGGAACGGGTCTCAGTCACTAAATGAGGTATGTGTGCACCAGAACATGCACACACTGGGCCCAGAACTAATTCAGATAGACATAAGAATACATGCTGCATGATTCAAGAGTGTAAAACTGCAGAGATCAAACAGAAGAGATTAGTGGAGATTACAGGAGGAGAAGGCTGGCCTAGGAGGGATAAAAGGACCCATCGAAGCCACTGAAATGGTCTTTCCCTTCCCTGAGACGAGAGTTATAGTGCTAGACAAATCTCATGGAACTGGTGGGAACATTCATGGATACCACGTTCTGGGTACCCGAGGGGTGAGTCACAAGCACACACAGAGCACTGTGTTCCACTCTCAGCCCAGTGCTCACCGCCTCCTCCACCGCCACACTCCCAGCTCCTCACGCTCCTGTCCCTCGCCCCTGACCCTACTAGCCCGAAGCTGAGTGTGGAGGAGTCTCCTGACAGAGCTCTGCTCTCTGTATCACACTCCACCTGCACAGGGGGTGTCTTCCAGATCACCCTGACCTCTGAGTGTCTACACCAGGATTCGGCACAACTATACTGCCCAGAAATGATAGTTACAAGATGGTATAAATTCACAATGGAGGGAATCCACAGCAAACACCTTCCTGCTGCCAGGCAGGCCACAAGCTAGCTGCCTGGTTCCCAGGGCACCACGACTCTGAACCACTGTGATTCTTCAGTCCACCTCATCATGCCAATCGGTCAACTCATGTAGAACACAGGAGGAACAGTCCATAAGGCACGCAAGAGCCGTGACAGAGAAGGGAGATCTGCTTCAGGGCTACTACACATGTACAGGCATCAGTACAGTGCATTTCATGTTCCATAATGACCACAGCAGCTGGGGAGTGCACGCCCATTATGCAAATGAGAGGGCCTAGTTCCAAGAGTTACAGATCCAGATACAAAAGCTGGCAGTATAGGTGCCATTTACAGAAACAGGACAGACAAAGCCAGAAGCAAAAAGCAGACTATAGGTCACTGGAACTGTAGGCAAAGAATGGAGGGTGAATGTTAAAGGACATGGGCTGCCTCTGAGGTGATGACAGTGTTCTGGTGATGGATGGTGGCGACAGATACAAAACCCCAAGAATGGACTGGAAACTACTGAATTGCTGAAACACTGTAAAATGGGTGGTGAGTTTTGAATGTTATCTTAATAGACCTTAAATTAAATTAAAAAGTTATATCACTCCCTACAGGCCCAGCACTGGGAAAGACTACTAGGCCTGGTGGATTCTGTCTATGCCAACTGTATAAGCCAAGGCTCCTCAACCTTGGCCTCTACATGACACAAGCCAGAGCCCTGTCTGAGCCACTTTCCCATCACTGGGACACAATACCCAACACCCGCAATGTAAAGGAGGAGAGGTTTATTTTGGCTCATGGTTCAGCCCGTGGTCAGCTATCTCTGAGGCAGGAACAGCATGGCAGAGGGGCCTGGTAGAACAAAAGGTGTTCAATCCATGTAGTCAGAAAGCAGAGAGAGAAGAAAGGAGCCAGGGATAAGAATACACCCTTCTAGGTCACACCCCTAGTGGCCTACCTCCCAGTGAGCCCATCTCCTAAAATCATGTGTAGCTACTGGACTCATCAGTGGATTAGTCCACTAGTGAGTATAGCATTCTCATGATCTGGCAATCTTTCAAATGTACCAAACCTGTGGGAGACACCTTATATCCAAACATACCAGACCCCACTGTCTGAACTTCAAGTGGCTTTCCTAGCTTTTGGCCTCAGAGGTTACAGAGCCCCATGACAAGCCAGCACACAGGCAGGGCCCCACCAAGAACATCACAGATAAATGCCCCGATGACTCTCCACAGTGGGGAAGAAGACACTGTGAGGCAGGTCCTGCCATCAGAGAAAGGCCAGAGCACATGCACACTAGTGGTCTAACAATATCGGCTTTGCATATGTCTCGAGTTCTGTCTCAAACCACTGTCAAGAGCCACTCTCTGGTCACTGGAGCTTGAGCACCTGCTCGGAACTTCTTACAAGCACCACTAACTTTGCCACATGTTGTGGCAGAGGTCACGCTGGTCCGCATTACACATCTGACTAGACATCGGAGATCTGATGGGTTTCTCAGGGGTGCTCCAATGCAAGGCATGACATATCTAGCCAGCTTCCACAAAAGAACAGCCTTCCTCCCTGTGCAGCTGGGATCTCATGCAGGGATCCCACCTCCTTCCTCGGCAGTTCCTTTCCTGCTTCCATGCCCAGGGACTGCCCATATCGGATCCCCACAGCTGCCTAGGTCCCCAGTCTCACTCACGGTACATCAGGCCTGTGCTGACCTCCTGGATACACCCTGCTCTCTAAACCTTGGGGTGCTCCAAGAAAAGCCTGTTGTGAAAACTTTTCCTCTCAGCTCCCAACTTTCCCACTCTACTTTGCAGGGCTAGATCTGATGGGTCTGAGAACTCTGCTGGGTATGAAAAACAGTCACAGAGCCAAGTGTGTGGCATATACCTGTCATCCTAGCTACCTGGGAGGCTAAGTCAGGAAGATTGCCTGAGCCCAGGAGTTTTTGAACAGCCTGGGCAGCACAATAACATACCATCTCTCTTAAAAAAATAAAAATAAAACAGTCATGAGGAGCACATTTGGCACCAATGATCTGAAACCAGGTCACAAAACCAACTTAACAGGACACAACAGTTTTTATGGATTGGATAGGGCAAGGCAGAGTAGGACAGGACAGGACAGGACCGGATAGGAAAGGAAAGAAAGGTGGGTGGGATGGGATGGAACAGCACAGAAAAACATCAGCACTCCATGTTAAATGTGATCATATTGTATGTATAAAATATACCAAGAAAAATATCAGCACATAGAATGCCACTAAGTTGGCAAGCACACCTTTAACATGACTGTACCTCAGCTATATGCCAGCACTGGGCTGCAGCTGCAAATGTACTACTTACCATGCTCGTGGTCCAGCAGAGTGACTGGTAACCATGAAAACCATGCTTATTTGCACACTCACCTTGGATATGGGACAGGGTCAGGAAGAGGGCCCAGACAAGAGCTGGGCAGGAAGTCAACTTATTTTGGAAGTGCTCTTAGGACTTTAAAAATATTTGCAAATTAGAAACAAATAGAGTGATAAGTGAATGAGTGGGTACAGCAGAGGGCAAATGAACAAGAATATCCCAGATGGTAACAGTGAAGGTAATAAAGAGGAGGACAAGAAGATAGGCCAGGAAAGGTCACCATGGAAGAAGACATGGGTGCCGCCAGACAGGGCCACCTTCCTGCTGGCCACCACAGTGGTCTGGCAGGTGAACTGGCCCAGAAACTCACCTCTGGGTGGTTCCAGGCTGAAGCCCTCAAGGGACAGGGCCTGTAGGAAAAGATTTTGCCACAAGCGTGAGGGCCAGAGCCTGTGGCTTACTAGAGCCTGGGCCAGAGCCAGAGGCTGCCTTCTGCAGGTCACACAGCTTGTGTTATACAACAGTGCACAATCTCACCACTTGTGCTTCAGGTCAACAACATCACAGCAACAGTAACCCAGCACACACACAGCCTGGATTTGGCACCATACATCACACCATGTGTGGAGGCTCAGCTGACATTGGACACTAGCCCTTCATCTCCTATGGGCAGAAGTTGGGCTTTCTCTTCCTCCCCAGGTAACATTGGATCCTCCTGTCAAGGTGTGAAGCCTAGTGCAGCCAAGTCCTTCCTGGGCCAGTGGCAGGCATTGAGATGGCTCCACCATCTGGCTACCTTCAGGGGTGACCTCTGGTCCTGGAAAAGCACCAGGAGGCAAGTGTTTAAGGCCTTGGGCCTAAAAGAAGTGGCAGCTACAAGGGAGTTCTTAGGGAATCTACTCTGTGGCTTTCACTTCAAGGTACAGTTATCTTCTCCTGGCTTCTACTCCTCCATGATGGATGTCCAGAAACTTGAGACCCAGATCCCCTATCGTTTGCATGGAGCCATCAGCAAGATGGCCTAACTTTTGAACTACAGCACTACATTTTCAGGGACATACCGTAGGACAGTGATGGTGAACCTTTTAGAGACCAAGTGCCCAAACTGCAACTCAAAACTCACTTTTTATCAAAAGTGCCAACACTGAAATTAAACCTGAATGCTAAGGTTTTAATTTAGAAGAAAACAACTGTTATTCATCTGCTGCTTGGCTCCTGGGGCAACTTGCTTTGTATGCTGGGAGAGTTCTCTGAGTCTGCCGCAACACATATACCATATGTTTACTAACACTCTCCTAGGACATCCTTTAACTGGGGAGAGCTCTTATCCAGTGAAGGGCCAGAATACAAACCTTTATATCTACCTCAGTGGGGGCTGACCATGGCTTCCGTTTTCATGCTCAGGAGGAAGGCAGGCAGTTAGAGAAGTAGCCTGATCTGCAGCATGGTCTTCTCCTCTCCATGGCCTTCCCACCTCAGGGCACGGGGGCTCCAGGCTGGGCCAAAATAAAGCCACTATCTCCCTGTCTTTCTTCCCACACATAAGCTTTGCCACAAGCAAACTTTATCTTCAGAGTCCCCAACATTAGAAGGTGTCCTGTAGGCAGCAAGACACATGTCAATCCTGGCAATGAGAAGCACTCAGAAACAGCAACCCTGTCCTCCTTTTAAGACAGTATCCCTGGAAGTATCCAGTGGGGTCACTCTCGCAGGAAGGAACCCACCAAGGCCATCTCTGCAGAGGTCACCCCAGCTGTGCCCCCTCAGTCATACTCCAAGGACCCCACTCCCCTCACTAGCCACTCTAGACTGAGGCAAAGAAAGAACAAAAATGGAACATATATGATAAATGAAATTGCCACAGCACCCTAGTATGGAATTACACTATATGTTTTATGAAAATACTGTTCCCGCTGGGCGTGGTGGCTCATACCTGTAATCCCAGCACTCGGGAGGCAGAGACAGAAGGATTGCTGAGTTCGAGGCTTGCCTGGGCTACACAGTGAGCTCAGGGCCAGCCTGAAATACAAAGCAAGACCCTGTCTCAAAAAAAAAAATACTGTTCCACGGTATGCAGGAAGCAAAATGTAAACAGTGCTCCCAAATGGGCTGAGGGCTCACGCCTCTCTGGCTCCCAGTAGTCCCTGAGCACATGCATCTTAATTTTCTCTAATAATTTCCATTAATTCCAAAGGCATTCCTGGACACACTCATTGATATTACTGGGTAGTCAGGTATGTCTTATAAAAATATTTACCACATCTGGCATCAAGGTATGCTTTCCAGGCCATAAGCCCCCAGAGTCAATGGGTGGTAGAACAAGCTGGGCTGAGACCACCGAATTCTCACTCGGTCCTGCTGTTCCAGGCCTCATTCCCTAAACCTCCAGGTTCCCATCAAGTGGCCAAAGGCCTGTATGCCTGTGTGTGACCTACTCTACTAGAGGCTACTCTACATGAGGTACGCAGGGTTTCTAAGAAGCCATGCCTCCGCAGATGATGAATGATGGCTTAGCTCTTTCTGACATGATAGCTCCATGAAATTCCCAAAAGGACACCACTGCTCTGGCCCGAGTCCACACAGGGTTCCAGATGTAGCACTTGAAAAGGGTCTTCGTGCAGGCTCCAGGAAAAGGTTCACACAACCCCTCTAGCCCTTGTGCAAACCCTCAGGTCCAGAAAAGGAGAGCAGAAGAATACCCTGGTCAGCCCTCACTCTGCATCGCTCCAGGAAGACACTACAGCCCAATGTGACAGAGAGGGAAGGACTACCCGAAAGGGTTCTCTGGGCTCCCGAGAGGTTACAGAGGTCCTGAAAGTCCACCTCACCACCCCTCTCATCTGTACACAGGCAGCCTGTCCCCAAACCTCTCCTGGACTCAGACTCAGGAAGGGGACCCTGGCTCACTAACTTGGAAAATGACCCACAGGTCTTTCAGACAGAGGAAGTAGGGGAAAGAGGAGAGAAAGATGCACATGGAGGGAAAAGTGCAGTCTTACTGATTCTGGGATGAACATTCCACTGGCAGAGAACTGAAGCACATGGGTTTATAAGACAATAATACCAAATTACTGTCTTTGGGGGTTCCTGGGGAGGGAAAGGTCAGAGTTCAACAAAGATACAGTCCTAGGCACATAGCTGGGAGAGAGGCACTGGCCTAGGCTGAGTGTGTCAGTGCCTCCGTGACACAGGCTGTCCTAGGAAGGTGGGAGCTGTCTCTCTTGGCCTCCTGTAGGGCCTAAGTCTAGAGCTTCTTGGTAGGTCTCCCTCCCCGGCTACCCACCTCCTCTCTTCCACAGGGAAACAAACTCTCAAGGCCCCCAATCCACCCATGCAGCCATTACTTAGGATGACAATTGTGGGAGGAGACCCAGGTACTTGGTACTAAGGGATGGGGCTCCACAGTGCCCTGTCCAGTCTTGAGAGAACACAAGCACAGCTTGGCGCCACTGCAAAGGATATCTGCCACCCAATTATCTCATCCTGAGTCCAGGCCTTGCCACAGCTCCACAGAATTCCCCACAGTTCCCCCAGACCCCTTCAAAAGGGCTGGCTTGCTCCGCCCACCTGAATCATATGAACCTCACACTTGGGAGATGGAAGAGCAAGCCTGGGGCACTTATGTTTTTATTGTTAGAATAACACAAATTACAGGGGGAAAAAATTAAATGCAGACAATTACAAATTTAAAGAATAAAGATTATTTTCTACTAAAATATTCTGGGACAAGTACTGACCGTGGAGGTTAAAGAGAGGGTATGTTATACAATAAAAAATATTGCATATATGGTTTTGTTTCTTTCCCGGACATTTATCATTAATCATGACATATACAGAGGTCACTCAAGGTCACATCAACAATGTGATTTTATTGAGTACATCAAACTAACATGGATTGTCATTTCCCAAGTGTTTCCCTCAAACTGGGTATTTACACTATTTCTGAAATGACACACTCTTAAGTTACCGTGTGAACAGCTCCACACACATCTCTAATTGTTTCCTAAGACAAGGTCCAAGAAGAGGCTGAGAAAGGGAACATTTGGGTGTTCAGAAGCTTGCTGCTGTG
Organism: Thryonomys swinderianus; assembly: GCA_004025085.1. Taxonomy (NCBI): domain Eukaryota; kingdom Metazoa; phylum Chordata; class Mammalia; order Rodentia; family Thryonomyidae; genus Thryonomys; species Thryonomys swinderianus. The sequence continues at coordinate 31,886 of PVIC010008342.1, read as the reverse complement.
GCCAGGGAAGAGACCCTCGCCTCACTAGCGCCCCCTGCTGCTCATTGAGGTCCATGTTCCTCAATGGCAGCTGTGACTACTTAATTTCCTACTCTCCTCTTGGCAGTGAAGCTGACCACTTCTGCACAGATATGCCACCCGCAATCTCCATCTGGTCACAAATCAGGACCATTTTTACAGAGACTTCCTGGGGGTTCCCTTCTATTTACTTGAATTCTTTGACACAGAGGAGTATCCCTCATATTTACAAGAGTTCTTTCATGAGTACAATCTGCCAGTCGGTTCTGCTGCCTTTATCTATTACACATTCAAAGAGGGCATTGCATAATTATTTAGGGAATGATGGCAGGACCTTAATGTCCAGCAGGGACTGCATAAATGCAGTTGCACTTGCTCCTGTGAACACCCATCCTTCCTCAATGTCCTGCCTCTGAAGCCTTTCCCAGCCCCTGTGCCCTTCCCAGGCAGCCCTCACACAGCCTTTCCAAGCCACCTCAAAGAAAAGGAAAGCATGGAGAGAATGGAGCCAGAATCCCACCAGTATCCCTGATGAAGCTTGGCTGGAAAACTATCAGCAAATCAAGCAGTATCAATCCTTTTCTGATAGAAATGCAATTATGTTAGAAATCACTTTTAAATGACAACTAGGGAAAAACACATATGCTTGAAAATGTTGAAATCCGTTCCCAGATAACTCTTGGATTAAAGAAGGAATCATAATGGAAATTGGAAAATATTTGGAACCAAACAAACATTTTTAAATACATTTTTAAATGTGTGATATTTCAACCAAAGCAGTGATTATTTAGAAATTAGAATCTCAAATGGTTGATTAAAAAAGAATAAAATACAGTTATAAACATGAATAGGTAAAATAAACACCCAAACTGAGAATCAGAACAAATAAAACAGCATCCTCTCAAGAAAGGTAAAGAAAATTATGGAAACGTAAACAAAAAAATCAATTGAATAAGTACTAAAAAGATCAAGTCGGAAGTCAAAATTCTGTAAAGACCTGTAAAATAGTGAAGTTCCTGTCAATATTGATTATAGAAGATGAAAACAAGAAGGTCTAAAGGTTCTACAAGAACCGCGAGGCAGAGATTTCCCTCACTGGCAACCTTAACCTCCCAGAGTCCAACCTGCACACAGCAGGCTACCTGCTTCATAGGAGCTCCTCATTCAAACTTCAGGCAGCCTAGGATATGGGGCCAGGCCCAGCCCCATCCATAGCAACACAGAAGGCAGGCTGGGGACCTAAGCAGTATGCTCCCAGAGTCAGCACTCCTTCCTGTGACCCGTGCTATTTGGCATGAGTCCTGGCAAGAAAAAGCTATCTGCACAATTTCATTTCAATAAATTGAAATCTCAGTGAAACATGTACATTTCCAGAATAGTTCCACTTAGCAAAACTGACCCAAGAAGAAACAGAAAACCTGTGTATCTTTTTACAACTAAAAAGTTAACTAGAAGTCAGAAATCTTTCAACAAACAAAAAGATGCACAGGAAAATCCCCAAAGTACTCAGAGAACATAATCCTATTCTTCCAGAAATTCAGAGAATTCACACATGAGCCCTAAAATACAGTAGGTTCAACATATTTTTACTATGACAGTGAGGAAATGATACACATTTACACAAACCAGACTTAGAATTTTGAACCCTGTCTTTCCCCATGCTAATAAGTGCTATAAGATCCTCTCTTGTGTTAAGTGATCAGCCAAAGATGCTACTGAGACTCAACTGCTCTGGCCTGCTGGCATCATTGGGATATGGTGCCTTGTGGCTTTGTATCCCACAACATCAAGAAAACTCTCATCTGTGTGAATATATGAAATACTCAGCTCCAGCTCTTTAAAATAAAGTGTGTATTACATGTTACTTTAGGCCACCATAAAGGTGCTGAGCCCATTTAGGTGGTCCAGGCAAAGTTGTGACTGATGTTCACTAGCTGAGGCACACTAAGTGCATTCATCTGACTCGTAGTAATTTATTAGGCTGTGGCACCATCCTAAGTCAAAGAGCATCTGCAGTCACCATTTCCATCCAATATTGTAACGGAGGTCCCAGTCAGCATAGTAAGGGAATAAAAAACACATAAAAGATGAAAGTGTTGGAAGAGGAAGAAGCTGCCATTATTCACAAATGACACCATCTATATAAAAAACTCAAAAGATTCCAAGACTATAAATCATACAATTAATAAAGAGAGTTTAGCAAAATGGCTGCAAGTAAATCAGCAGGCAAAAATTGATTACATGCCACAGGATTCCTCCACAAATAAATTTAAGGACAAATGAAAAAAATACAGAGGGGACTCTGGGAATGAAAGGGGCTCAGAAGCTGTATCACTGTATGGTTCTGCCCAACCTGCCTCACAAGGGCACCCTTGAACAGCCTTGAACAGCCTTGCAAGCTCAATGACAGCTACAAGGCATACAGCATTGGAACAGGGACCCGGATGCAGTCACACGTGGGAGTCAGTCTCACTAGAGACACAGTGAGACATTAACAGGTACTGGTGTCTGACATGAAAGGGGGAGTCAGACATGAATGGGCAGCAGTGATGGATGACATGGAAGAAGGGCCCTGGGGGGCCACTATGTCATTATGTCCACTTCCGTGTGTTTGAAAGTTTCCATGTTTAAAAAGTTAAAATACAAAATACTTTAAAATTAAATAAAATCTGTAGATTCATTTTTTAAAAAGCCAGCTGTATGTGTACCCCAGCAATGAATATTCAGAAAGACATCATTTCATAATAGTACCACTAATATTAGCAGCAAAAATTGTTTTTATTCTGTTGTAACATATTTAAGAAAAGATACCCTAAGACAATCATGGAGAACACTATAAGACTCTAGTGAAAGACATGAAAGAAAACCCAGCAAATACAAAGACATAACATGCCCATAGACTGGAAGACTCCAAATGATAACATCAATGCTCCCCACATTAACCTGGAGGTACAAAGCAATTCCAATCAAACCTCCCACAGTTTGACAAAGTGATTCCAAACTTTATGTTCGGTAACAAATAGATAAAAAATACCCAAGAAATTTCTGTAGAAAAGTAAGAAGGGCAATCTGCCCTGAAAAACACTGGGAGTTACCATATAGCTATAGAAATCAAGATGGATTTTGGCACCAGAAAAGAAAACTGATGGAGAGGAACCCTATAGAAACTTACTCTAATAGAGCTGCCACTACAGGTCTGCAGGAAAAGGACAGATTAAGCAATACAGATAACTTGTTATTTAAATAGGACGCAGGAAAAAAATAACATTAGAGTCCCCTCACCTTAAACCACCTGATACCAACAACAAAAATCAATTCCAAGTGATGAAACATTTACATATAAAAAAACCAGTTACATTCTTCTTAGTAGACAGTGAGGGATAATATCATTATCACCTTGTGATCGACTATATTAAACTAAACAGAAAAATGCAAACCACAGTGGAAATAATGAGTAACCTGTGGTTGGTCAGCAGGTACCATGATAAAGAACAGGTCTACACTACACTAGGGTGTCCACAGCACAGCTGATAAGGGTCTCATTTCCAGAACATAGAAGAAAATCCTGCAAACCACTAAACAGAAGGCAAAGAGTAAAAGACAAAAAAGAGTTAGTGAGAAGTGAAGACCCAAATACCTGATAAACATAGGAAAAGATGATCATGAATTCCATCGTCACAGAGAGATACAAACTCAAACCAGAGGAGACCATTTCACACCCCACCCCACCCCAGCTAACAAGTCACCAGCTGATATTGGATGCTGTCGAGGACATGGGATAAGGACAGCAGGCATGAGCCCAGGAAGGAGCATGGAGAAGGAGGAGTCCAGGAGAGGAGAAGCCTAGGGGAAAAGTGCGGAGGAGGAGCAGAGAAAGAATGCAGAAGAATGCATAGGAGGGGTAACGAGGAGGACAGTGAGGAAGAAATATGAAAGAAGACAGCAAGAGCACTGACCAGGACTTTGATTCTCCTCCACTCCTGGGACTCTGGACAGCACCCTGGGAGCTCAGCAATGTGAGCTACAAAGACAAAGGCATGGGTCAGCAAACAACTTTGATGTCCATCGGACATGGAACAAGCAGAATGCATGGTAAGCCTGCCCAATATGAGCAGCAGGAGAAACAAAAGCATGACAATTACAGGCCACCCCACAGACTCTCAGGAGCTAAGTACACAGAAGCAGCAAACCACAGTATAATGCCATGATCCCATTCAATGAGCTCAAAAACATTCCAGACTCAACAATGCACTGTTAGAAACATAAACGTGAAATTAAAACTAGGGCAGCATGTAGCAATAAACATACCATCAAGGGGAAGAAGGGAGAGAGACAGGTTAGGAAAAGGCAAGTAAAAAAGGGGTGTTGAAGTCACACTAATATTTAAACTGCGATCTAATCTCTGCAATCTAAATTCCGCACAAATATGTATGTGCATACACAATATACTTAGCTGTGTACCTCCAGCTTATCTCGAGAAAACATCCTGGAGCCCAAAGAGATATGTGAGTATATACTGAGATATATAAGATATACTGTGTGTTAACTGATAGCACCACTAGAGCTCTCTGGAACCTAGAGAGATGAACCAGCTCACTCTGTGCCCAGCCGAGGCCCTAGACCCCTGATTAGATGAGTGGAAGAAGCAAAGCATGCAATACAATGTTAGCCCTGCTGCCTGTCCATCAAGCTCTCCCGGTAGCTGCCTCCTTCCACATTTCTGAAGGAAAGGAGCTGAGCATCCTCCACGGAGGCCCACCCTGAAGACACTGAGTTCAGTGAATGTATACCCAACACACAAGCAGAACACAGAGTGAGCTGCTAGGCTGAGCCCAAGGGCTGGTCTGTGGCAGGGAACAGTAAGCAGAGACTAGACTCTGGATGCTCCCAGACAGCAGCTCAAGGAGCCTGCCCTGACACAGAATGGGGCCTGATTAAGGAACCGCTGGCCAGAGTGTGGGCTAATGATGGGCTTGCCTGTGCCTGCCTGCGGTGCAGCACCTTCTGGGCCACCTCCACAGCTCAAGGTAACTATAGGGGGAGATGAAGAGATGATAGGAGTCCAGCCTGTGAGGGGAGGGACAAGGAGCTTGATGAAGTACAAAGGGCTGGGGCTCAGTACTCAAAAATATCTAAAAGTGATCGCAAGTCTGCCCCATACGAGTTGCACAACCCTGGACATCAACTCAATAACCCTGAGACCCTCAGTTTCTTCTATATACTGTGCAAAGTGCCACATCCTATGCAGCATGGTTAGGAAGGCCAGATGGTATTATTCAGCCATGCAGTCTCTGAGTATCAAACACTGTAAGTGCCTCCAACAATTTGGCCCCTGGGCACCAGCCCTATGCTCTCCAGGAATCCTGAACCTCAGGCTGCCCTGATATAGCCAGGCCCCCACCCAAAGCTTCTCTCCCATGTTTAAACTTCCCCTGACTCAGGTCACTGGTCATAGGCAACACTTCTCAGAGGTGCATGACACACAGATTACCCTCCCACTGTCACCTACCCCCTACCCAAAAGTGAAATTACCTACAGGTTGACAGCCTTGTCTTAAGGTCCTCAAAAAAAGGCTCTGGCTCTCCAGTTCACTTTTACTGGTGATATATTCCACAAGGCATCTTCTTATGGTGTACAGGACAGATAGCCTCCTCGCTGAGCTGGAAAAAAAAAAAAAAAACAGGGAGCCAGAAGAAAAAAGACTGATAAAGCCTGGATTCAAGGTGTAAAGGACCCTGTCCCATCCTAGTCCCACCTAGCTGACTCCATGGTGCCAGCTGTCAGGGCCACCCTGGGGATCTCACCAGTCCCCACACAGTGGCCCCCATCAAGCTTTTTCTATGTAGCCCTTTATTCCACTTGCTCCAATGTCAGGATGCAGAAATATGGCCCTGAAAAAGTGTAGCCACTCCTCCCAAGGAACCCCCCCAGAAGGGCAAGCCTCTGGCTACCTTAAAGACCTTTGGAAGCCCTGTTCCCCTTGTTCTCCCACCACACCTGGCCCACCCCACCTAAACTCTGAGATTACTGAGTTCCCACTGGCTCTCCCCTGTGTACCTCCTACATGGCATAGAAGCTCACTTGGCCTGCCAAAGCTCTGCCTCTAGCATGTCTTCCTAAGCCATTCCTTATGTGGACCAGAGCTGGGGTCAGACTGCCCACAAAGGATTTCACCCCAGACATTTATTACTTATGAAGTTTGTCATCATCCACTGGACTTTCGGAACCTCCCCTAAACCGCTTGTCCTATGAAATGCAGTTCCAGGAAGTCCCAGCTTGGACAAAGTCAAGCAACATCCACAGGCCCTCTGCCCCTACAGCAGAATGCTTATGAAGCGCCTGGCCATTTTCCTAGATCCTGATCTCATCATCAGAGCTGCTCTCTGTGCCTGAAGACCCTACCACACCACTCAAGCCACCTACACAAAATTCCACAGAAGACATTAGGTCTGAGAACATAGGGGTATGAGTAGGCCCAAGTTCTAGGGGCCAGGTGATGCCAGCATAACCTGAAAAACATTCATGAAGAGACAGAACTAAAAGAGAGAAAGCAGGGTGCCAGGATGACCAATGCTGGTGCAACCAACCATGATGCTGTCCAGCCCCAGGACTGATTTTTACTGACAATCAATTGGAGTAAAGGCAAGTTACATATGCTATCCATGGAAATTAATGAGAACAAGGCTCATAAAGGACAAGACAAACCATTATCAAATTAGGAACAGAATAGATAAAATATATGGCTGTAATTAGAATGCTGTCATTCTAGCCAGATGTGTTGGTGGAACAGAATTTAAGCATGTAGTCTTCAGTCAGATTCACTCCTTAAAACAAGCCAATTGTGGGGATAACTCTTTACAGCCTGCTTTGGGCATAAGCAATACTACAGTTCTCAGCAATGTATATGTTACATGTACATGTATTCATGTGATAGTTATGTTGTCGACTTAAAAGAAAACGTCTATTAGATTACTTCAACATAGTTCTGGGTGTATCTGGCCAATTGAGTTACTGAAGAGGGAAGGTCCACCCTGGATGTTCATGCCACCAACCGACAGGCTTGTAACTTGGATAGAATAAAAAGAAAAAGAAAGCAACAACTACTGTTTGTTGCTTCTTTACAGGAAATCTAGTCTTCACCATTGTCTTTGGAAGTCTATTTCTAAGCTTCCAGAGCAGATTTCTTAGCCTTCCAGTGCAAACTCTTCAGCTTCCCAACATATGTTTTGGTTTCCAATATAGATTCTCATAGGACTCTGCCATAAGCTCTAGACCTTTGACTTCTGACCACATCCTCTAACTCACCAGTAAATGGATGGCCTCTTTGTGTTCTTCCACTCCTGACCCTAAAAGTGGCCACTGTAAGCCTATCTCATAAATCATATATACATTTATATTTATATTTATATCTGTTCCTCTAGTTAACCCTGATACAGATTCTGGTATCAGAAGTAGGGTCCTGCTAGTTCCTGTGATGCCCTCAAACCATCTTTTCTATTGTGATGTAGTAAAGGACTTGGCTTCTTTTTTTTTTTTTGAGACAGGGTCTCGCTTTGTAGTTTAGGCCGGCCCTGAGCTCACTACGTAGTCCAGGCAAGCCTCGAACTCAGCAATCCTGTGTCTGCCTCCCGATTGCTGGGATGACAGGCATGAGCCACCATACCCAGCACTGTGGTATGTGGTATTGATGGCTGGTGGGCGTGAGTCACCACGCCCAGCCTTGTATGTGGTCACCGGGATCAAACTCAGGACGTTGCGCTTGGGAGGCAGGCGCCAGAACCACTGAGCTAAATCTCTGGCCCGAGGACTTAGCTTCTTTTTAATGCTAATTTTTTCAGCAATCAGGCTCTCCTCTGCTCTATCACTGCAGGTCCCAATTTCACCAGAGCTTCTTTTTTTGGACAAACTCAAAACTTTTTAAATCATTCAGCTAGGCCATTTGCTCTTAATTCTCAAGGTAGAACTGACTAAAAGCTCTCCAAAAGTACTGAAGTCACAGCCTGAATGTTTGATTGTCTTGACATTTCCTCTACCAGATTAATTACTCCAGTGCCCTTAACCTCAATATCCTTCAAAATCTTGGGACAGGAACAAAATGTAGACAAATTTTCTGCCCAAGTGTAATACATATTGCCTAGAATTCAACAGCCAAAGGAGTCCTGCTTCCCAATTGAAACCTCTGGAGCCCAGACTTCACCAGCTGCATTTCTATCAGTGTTTTGATCTTCTGAGCTCTGATAAGAGTCACCGGTCAAGCATGGCTTAAGGCATTCCAGGGCTGTTTCTCCAACTAGCATCTCTAAACTTTTCCAAACTCCTCCTGCAAGCCAGTTTGAAAGGCTTCTGAATCACATGATCAGGTAGTGTCACAGCACCAACCTAACTTCTCCGATACCAAAATCTACGTTACCTGTTTTCTTGCTGTTGATACACAAAATCTAAGGAAAGGTAATTTTGGTTATTGGTTTATAGAGGTTTCAGTCCACAGTCAGCTGACTCCAAGGCAGAGCAACATGGCAGAGGGGTATGGCCAAGGAGAGGCAGAAGAAGCAGAGACAGATCAAGAGAAGGAGGTTATACTTGTAAATCATGCCCCAGTGGCCCACCTCCTCCCATGAGGCTTCAACTCCCAATATCACATTTAGCAATAAATTCATCACTGGATCAATCCACTGATGAATATCGCACTCCCATAATCCAATCACTTCCCAAAAGCCCCACCTCTATGTGCATGAAGCTTTAAGAGGACATCTAAATGTAAACCATAACAATTGGTATGTTCCAACGTGTATGTAAATGCATTTGTATATGATGCATGCATGCCTGCGTGACTATGTGTGTGCTTGTGATAGATACAGTACACCTGTGCAGAGGTTTCACAAGTCAATGATGTATAAATGATAAAAATAATACAGCATAGGACCGGAGATTTAGCTCAGTGGTTCCAGCGCCCACCAGCAATCAACACCACATACCACAATGCAGGGCGTGGTGGCTCACCCCTGTAATCCCAGCACTCGGGAGGCAGAGGCAGGAGGATTGCTGAATTCCAGGCTTGCCTGGGCTACATAGTGAGCTCAGGGCCAGCCTGAACTACAAAGCGAGACCCTGTCTCAAAAAAAAAAAAATACAGCATATTATTTAGAGAAAAGATAAATATCAAACAAATACAGTGTAGAAATTTGAGGTAGCTGTCTCTGGGGAAGGCAAAGAAGGGAATTAGGGATTACTGTTTGTCTTAATTAATTTTGTAGAACTCATTTACTCTCTAAACAATATGTATGTCAAACTTTAAAGTATTAAAACTTAATTTGTAAGATTCCAATTAAATACCATTCAGACAGATATGTCTGCAAACTAAGTGGAGGTTTTCCAGGGAGCTGCTCTCAGCAAACAGAAATCTTGTGGAAACCCTGTAGTCTCCTCAAATCCTTGAATGACAGTCTTCTGAACCCCACCTAGCTTTGGCCTGGGTGGCCATGCAGACCATACTCACAGATACACCCTGCACACCCACAACATGCCAGGCACTGTCACAATGCCCACAAGGCAGGAAGGTGAGCCCTGGCCTAGGTCTATAAATGGCTACTTGGAAATCAGTGTGAACTGTCCTAAGGAAAAACTCCAACAAGGGCTTCCAAACAGAGAGGGTCCAGTCACTCCCCAAGAAGCAGCTTAAAAAGGGTCAGGTATCACTTAACCTGTGAAGGTGTTTGAACTTCCTAAGAATGACAGGGATGCACTGACAGTGGGCAGCAGCCACTGGCACAAAGAGCCTTAAATTGGAAGGGAGGGGTCCTTCTGACTCCTGCAATACCAAGAACTGATTACTTGGGAGGCAAGCATGGGGGCTGCTACAGGAGCCAGGCTAGGGAGGTGCAGGGCAGTGAGGCTAGAAGGTAGCTAACAGAACCCAGGAAAAACAGTAGGAAAAGCCCCAGGTTCTGGCTCAGAAAGTAGGTGACAATGCTGTGACCTCTCTGCATCAGCAATGAAGAAGCAGAAGGAGCATTATGCAGAGAGGAGCCTGAAAACCTCTGCAGGTAGACAGCTCTAGGCCTGCATGGTCTGGATATAAAGTAGGAGTATGCTGTATGAGGAGAGGTATAAAGAGAACACCAGGGAGAGAAGCCACCAAACAGAAAGAAGAGCTCAGCAGGCCCACCCCAAGAAAGCCAGGACAAGACTAGAGGCCAGTCTTGGTAGAGGGAGCAGTTACCATCAATCCCTGCCAGTGTGAGGGATCTGCTGATCTTCATGAGAAGGAAAGTACAGGAAACTAATAAGGGTCCGTAAGAGGAAGAAGACCCATTACAGGGAGGTGGGAAGGGACTGAAGTATGAGAAAGACCCAGCTAAATCATGACGACAGTGGGACAGCTGGAAAGGGACTGTGCAGACCCATACCCCGCACCTGTGATAAGCAAGTGAGTCCTGTGGATCCAGCCAGAGACTAATGTGTATTTAGGGCCTGGCACAAGCAGAAGAGAAGGATCCCCAAAGCAGCCCCCTAATCTGACTTGCAATCTCACCTTTGTCTGAAGTGGAATATGTATCACCTCTGTGCTTACTCAGTGGACCAACAAAAGACGTTTGTTAACTGGAGCACAGGAATTGAATCACAGCAGCCAGAGAAGTCTGGCCTAGGAACACAAAATGCCAGCATGTGTCCTCTGTCCCAAGGGCACCCCTAGGCCCCAGTGGGCACATGCCCTATCTCTGGGAGAGAACAAAAACCTCTAGAGCATGCAACTCCACCAACCCCACACCTCACACACTCCATGCCCCTAGCATCCAATTTGAACCTTCTATCACCACCCACAATTCTCCCAGCATTAGCAAGGTAGCCACGTCCAAGGCTCTGCCTGGCCCAGAATAGCATTTCACTGCTTAAGTCTTCAGGCCCCTGAGATTTACAGACCTCTAAAACCTAGCTATGCCCTGCTCTAGCCTCAGCTATGGCTGCATCCCCAGTCCTGCTTCTTGGGGACCCCACTCACCCATACCCAGGCTGCCTTCCACCTCTGTGCTTTTCATGGACTGTGCTCTTGGCTTCCTCCCTGCTGTTTCTGCTCATCAACTTAACAGCCAGTTCCTGCCCCAACTTCTCAAACAAGCTGTCCCCCAGGCCAGGCACGTGCTCCTGAGCCATACCTCCTGCCCTTGCCTAACCTTGGGCCCCATGCTGACTCTTACAAGGTCCTGGCATCCCTGTGCTCCATAAAAGGCATTTACACTGCTGAGCAGGATGATGACCATTGCCACTACCAGGGGAAGCTAGAGACTCTTCTAATGTCCTCCTTGTCCAGAGCCAGTCCTAGTCTGTTCCTCATCTACCCACCCGGCCATGTCAGTCAGTCATGTCCTAGCAGTTCAAGAGACCAGAAAACTTTGATTCCTTGTCCCAGATCCATCAGGGTTCCACCAGGTCTGTCCCTGGTCCTTTTACTGAGGGGTTTGGGGAGAACAGGATAAAGAGCCCTCACAAGGGAAAGAGCAGTGACCCCAAGAGCTGGGCATGTCTCATGTCATAGGATACTCCTGTGACTCTATGAGGCAGTGCTCATGTGAGTCTCATTTACACACAAATGGGGAGAACCAAGAGATGATACAAGCAGCCCACAGGTCTCACAGTAGGAAGTGGGAGGGCAAACCCACAGGCTGCCTGTGTCACCATACCTGCTGGGCAGGCCAGTACAGGTGCCCTGGCCACAGGAGTGACTTTAATCCTCACAGCTCTCCAGAGCAGGAAGAACCGCACCACTTAAACTGAGGGAAAACTAAGGCTCAGTTTGCCCAAGGTCAGCCAGCAGAATTTGAAACATGCTGGAGAGTGTTCAGACTTTCTTGCTGTAGGACACAGCTCTGTCTCAGCCAGGGCGTGCCGCCCACACAGCCACCATGGCCACTGCAGGCAAGTCAGAACCCTCACATACTCACACTTGAGCAGAACTTCATCCAGGAGCCGACCACACCAGGGACTGGACTAGGTGCAAGGAGTTACCATGACACAAGCACCAGAAAGAGCAGGCATTGCAGGAGCATAGCCATGAGGGGACCAGAGACTGTGGGGTGATGTGGGGCGAGGAAGTTAGGCCTCAGGGATGGACGGCACTGGCTTGGCCCTGCAGCCCAGCAATCTTCCCAAAGTACTATGATTTGTTAGGTAGCTAGGGTGCTGAGAGTTCAGGACACTGTAATGCACTGGAGGCTTCTGGGAAGCAGGCCAGGACAGGGGACAGCATGTGGCCAGGGGATGCAGCCAGATACAGAGCTCTGAGGGAGGAGCTAGACAGAAGAAGGGCCAGGAGGGAAAAGGGCCAAGGGACGGGGCAAGGTATGAGGTTGATACGGGGATCCCTCAGCAGGGCATGGAGAGGGCAGTGAGGGCATTGGTGAGTCAGATGAGGAGAGAGGGCAGGAGGTCTGGACAAAGGCTGCAGAAGCCATTCACAGCCTAGGCAGACAGAAGCTGGCAGCAGAGCCAGGCCGGAGGGGTGGGCAAAAGCTTCCAGGCTGTTGTACCCAAGAATGATCCAAGCCCCGGGCTACCTCAGTGAGGCCATAGAGGTTACAGAGATACTACTTTGCTCACTCCCAAGGAAGCCTTCTGCTACACAGCTTCCGTGACTGCTGGCCAAGGCCAGCCACCAGTCCCTTCAGCCTTGTGCCCCTTAGGCTGGCGCCAGGGTTTTCTCAAGGACCCAACCCCCCCGCCAGCCTGAAGGAAGCCATCTGTCCCTGCACTGCCCAGATCCTGTTTACAGGGTGCCAGAGGAAGTAGGGGTGCCAGGGAACGCCTACCTCAGGCCTGCTGCCACCCCAGCAATTCAGCCTTGCTCCCAGGACAAAGCACTGAGGCACAGAAGCAGAGAAATGCCAGCCAGCAGACCCCCACTGGACTGCCGGCAGCACTCCCAGCAACAGTACAAGGCCAAGGTCCTGGCCCCTGAGCCCTGAAGCAGAGGCTTGGCACTTGGATCCCTCATCCAAGCTCCAGAGACCCCAGGGGGATGCCAGCCTCCACCCACAGCTACTACCCACTGGCTTAGAGACCTTACAGGCTATGGCTGGGCCCTGCTGACTTAGGAGCCACCCAGCAGGGTCCACCCTTCCCAGCAGCAGACAAGGAAGTGAGTTTCCTAGAAGGGGACAGAACGTCCCCTGCTCCTCACCGAACTGAGGGAACAAGCCCTTCATGGAAACAGTCCATATCTCTCTCCTAGGTTTCTTCATCTGTCAAATGGGATATCTTTCTGGGACTGAAAAGAAGGTCTCACCTCTGACCACAGGCCACAAAGCAGAAATGGACAGCTGCCCTGCCCCTGAATATCCATTCACTCTATCTGGGCATAGACAGGAAAGTGGTACCACACCTGTCACACGGGTAAAGACAGATGAGCTACTGCTAGCTGGATATGCCAGGTGCCAGGGAGACCACAGCTGGGGATAGACACCCCTAATGGGAAAGTCTCAGGTGTGCCCACGAGCCCATGTGCTACAGAAGAGGGGACCTTAACTTCCTCATCTCTGTGTCATTTAGGCCAAGCATTCCTTCTCTCATTCACCAAGCTGGGGCATAAAGTAGAACCTAAAGGTGTCAGTATGAATTTGCTGTTTTAATATAGTAAAAAAACAGATACAGATGTGTCTGGGTTTAGATAACTTCACATAGGCATGAATACAATCTCATTCACATATCTGATATGTATATGACAAACACTTAGGTCCTAGCTTTGTCTGTTGATGGAGTAGAGACAGCGCAGCACCCCTGTGGCAATGAGAACACCCAGGACAGAGGCTTTGGCCTCTAAATACTATTCTTCATCAAAAGAGTTAGTGAAGTGGCCTGGAGGAGTAGGTGACTCCCAGGCTACAGCAGGAAAAGGGAAAGACAGGCAAGCTGCCCACAAAAGCATGAGAAAGTGCCAGATAAGGGAGGGATATTTCAGAAGGATACAAGCTCCAGCATAAAGAGGCATTGCCAGGGAAGTCTGGTAAAATGAAAAGAGGCCATGATAATAAGAAATATAACTCACGAAGGAAAATAAAGCTCCAACAGCCCATATAAATAAGTAAGAAAGGAGGAGAGCCTTTCCTCTGAGTACAGGATCAACCAACAACTGGGGCTGATGGGGAGAGCAGCAGCAGCAAGCAGCAGGATAATAACTCACTCAAGGAACCTGGCTTATGACCCATAAAGCCAATAGGAGTAAATGTGGTATACAACAGGGTACTGACATGGTCTTAAAGTGTCTTTCCTAAAATACTTTCTCATCAAAATAGAGAAAACAAGTTTGCATAGTAGAAACTTGGAAAACACTACCTTAATGATGCAAGTTACCACCAGCAGCCATAAAATAAACCAGCATCACACGCCTCCAGATATGTGATGCTGGGGAAAAACATCCCTCCCTGTATCCCTGCCAAAGGTATATTCTCTGAGAAATATCAGAAATACCTGATCTGAGAAACAGAACTGACCAGCAGTCTTCAACGTATCAATGTGGTGAGGTCCATCCAGGTGGAAAGCTGCTCAAGATGACAGGAGACTATGGAGGCCAGATCCCCAAGAACAACATACAACCCAGAGTTCCATTTTGCTCAAAATAACAAAATTTGTACCATTTAGAGGCCCTTAAATAAGACCTCAAGATTGAAAAGCTGTGGTAATTAGAACATGACACTGCCACCAGCATATATGTACATGTAAAATATTTTCTAAAATCAGAAATCCCTTCTATCTCACTCTTTTTCCACTACTAGAGACTTGAACCCAGGACCTTTGCATTAAGCTACATTCCTGGCCCTTTTTTATGCTCCATTTTGAAACAGGGTCTCACTAAGTCAATAAATTGCCCACAGTGAGCTTGAATGTGTGATCCTCCTGCCTCTGCCTCATAGAGTACTGGTATTACAGCTGTGTACCATCATACCCAGGAAGATGAAGGAGTTTTAAAATAGTAATACTAAAAATACTGTACATTGGAAGTCAAGATATATGTGAAACGGTACAAAAGGAAATCTGAAACTCTAAATGTTTTTATTTAAAAAGTGCAAATAAATGGACTACATTCTTAGTTCAAAAATAGATCCACAAAAGTAATTCAAACATAGCCACAATGAAGGAAATAATAGAAATAAAACCAAAAATCAATAAGGCAGAAAATAGAAAAACAACAAACCTAATTAATAAATCAAAAGATTGTTTCCTAAAAAAATTAATAAAAAATACTAACACTAGTGAACTTAATTAAGAAAAAAAAAGGGAGAGGCACAAGTATAGAAAAACCTCAAAGGAAAGAATAACCCTAAAAACAGGAAATACGCTAAAGAATCACAGACTACTTCCCACACAAACCTCTCCACCAATGAATTATGAGACCAGATAAAGTAGGGCTATGTCAGTCAAGATTCAATTCCCCATCCATGACTCCTTCCTAGGAATGCAAGACTAGTTCAGGACACCTATTAATGCAGCGCACTTATAAATGGACTCACAGGGAATACGTCAAAGGTTCTCCATGGGTGCTACAAAACAGCACCTAAGAACTCAACATTCCCTTCTGATGAACTCCTCAAGAAGCCATCTTCAAGTGTCAAAATAAGTATTTATTCATCCTCAAATGAGCACCTCATTTAACGGAAGCCATTCCTAAAGAGCAACTAGACAAAGAAGCCACCATGTCTAAAATGACTTAGCATTCTTCTGGTCAACCAGCATGTACCACTGACAACAGAAATGAAATAACCCTGCATGTCCTTGCAAGTCATAGGGTACTATACTTGGAAAACTGAAAATACAACATTCAAGCTAAACCACAGGAGACTTTGGTGAAGTATCAGGATATAGAACTAACTCACTATAACAAATAGTTTTTCTATATACAAAGAACTAGTTAGAGAACAGAATGGTAGAGGAAACCCCATTTAAGAAAGCAGTGGGCCTAACAGCAAGTATAATGTGAAGCAGGAAAAATCTCTAACAGAAAATTTCAAAACACTCGATCAAATAAAAAGGCATCCCTTGCTCTTGGGTGAAACTCTACTCCATAAAGATGTGAATTTTCCTGTCCCGCTAAAAATACTAACAAGTATTTTTATATCATGCTAGATAAGTTGGTACAGAAGTTCATACAGGAAAACAAACACATGGGAACACAGAAGAAAACAGCAAACAACAGAAAGGAAAAGAACTGGCGGACTTGTCAAGATCCTGAAGGATGAGCCAGGGACGGTAGTGCTGTCCTGGAAACCCAGCATTCAGGGAGGCTGAGCCAAGATCACAAGTTTGAGCCAAGCCTGAGCAACAGCAACTTAGTGAGACCCTGCCTTAAAATAAAATTTTTTAAAAGAATTATTTTTTCGGGCCAGAGGGTTAGCTCAGTGGTTCCAGCACCTGCCTCGCAAGTGCAAGGTCCTGAGTTCGATCCCTGGAAACCACATACAATGCTGGGCGTGGAGACTCACGCCCACCAACAATAAATACCACATATCACATACCACAGTGCCGGGCGTGGTGGCTCACGCCTGCAATCGCAGCACTCAGGAGGCAGAGACAGGAGGATTGCTGAGTTCCAGGCTTGCCTGGGCTACATAGTGAGCTCAGAGCCAACCTGAACTATGGAGTGGGACTCTGTCTCAAAAAAAAAAAAAAAAAGAATTATTTTTTCACTATGCAACTAATAACATGAGTGAACCTTGAAAACACTACACAAAGTGAAACAACCAGGCAAAAAATGGCCATGGGTATTGACTCCACTTTAAGAAATTGTCCAGAATATACAAATGCAAGAAGCATATAGGAGATAGATGGGTCCTGAGGGGTAGAGCCAAGAAATAGAGAGTGGGGCCGGAGGGTTAGCTCAGTGGTTCCGGCGCCTGCCTCGCAAGCGCAAGCACCTGAGTTCGATCCCCGGTTACCACATATAATGCTGGGCGTGGTGGCTCACGCCTGTAGTTCGCGGCGGCTTGCCTGGGCACCATAGTGAGCTCAGGGCCAGCCTGAACTACAAAGCGAGGCCCTGTCTCCAAAAAAAAAAGAAATAGAGAGTGACTGCTATGAGTAAGGTATTCCCTTAAATGGTTAAGAGAATGTCCTGAGCTTTGAGAATGTGTTAGATACACAACTCTACAAAGAGACTAAGCCACTAACTTGTATACTCAAAAGGGTGACCTTCAGCCAGGTGTGGAAGCTCATGCTTGTAATCCCAGCACTTGGGAGGCATAGACAGGAGGACTGCTGAGTTTGAGGCTTGCCTGGGCTACACAGTGAGCTCAGGCCCAGCCTGAACTATAAAACAAGACCCTGTCTCAAAAAAAAAAAAAAAAAAAAAAGGTGACCTTCAAGGATGGGCATGACACTGCAATAGAGCTATTATTAAAAAGTCTAGAAAGCCTTCATAATTAAAGCATTAGGCATGCAAACACAAATATACCAGTGGAATAAGAAGAGACTAAAAAAAAAAAACAGACCACTGCAAATATGGAAAGCTAGTATATGATAAATGCAGAATCACAGATCAAAGAAGGTCTTTTCACAAATGGAGCTGAGACATCTGGTTAGCCATGTGGAAAAAAATTGGTCCATGCTTCACATAATAAAAAGAATATACTATAAATGGATCATGTCTATCAATATAAAAGATGAAACACTGAGTACAAAAAAGTAAATTCCTGTTTTAGGGGAGCAATTTCTTAGTTCTGACTCCAAATCAAGGTGCTATGAGAGGGTGTGGTACATGACAACATTCTTAAACAAAACAAAGTCACTATAAGTGACAAGGTCACTGTAAGTCAAGTAAAAACACATCAGACACATTGGGAGAAGGTATTTGCCACAAATATCACAGATAAGGGACTAATAATATCCTGGATATATAAAGAAATCAAGCTACATAGAAATAGAAAAAAAGCGGAGATAAGCAAAAGGCACAAATAAAATTCTCACACATAGGGTAAAATCGTAGCTTAAATGTGCAGAAAGAAGTTCAAGCTCACTCTGAACCAGAGAAAATTTGTTCATTTAGAGAGGACTCCACTTCTGCCTGCCATACAGGCAGCTGGCAGAGCATCACCCTGACCAGACAATATAAAAAAGCTAAAATGATAAAAATCATCATTTTCATGGACTCATCAAAGTGGAAGTCTTGAGACAAAGAGTCACCTGAAACCTAAAGACAGACTGACAGTCCAAGGGGAGACACGACAAGATCTCTGATGCCCAACACAGAAAGGTCAAGGACACGAGACACACAAACAAGTGGCAGAACTCCGAGAAGGGTGGGAAGCCTGGGCAGCCATGCTCACTCTGACCTCTTCTCCAGGGATCTTGCAGGTGCTGCATAGAATACCTAAACCAAGACAAGCGAGACTCCCAGGGCTCAGGGCCAAGCAATGGCAGTTCCACAGTGGAAAGACAGGAATCCCTTCTTCTTAAAGAATAAAGGGCCAAGCTGGTGATCTGAAGGCAGCAACCACTGCCTCGTGGCCCACAGCACACAGGGCACACAGACTCCAGAGAAAAGCAAACACCCTCTGTCCCTGGAATGAGGCAGATCTTCCTCATCCTGCCTTCCTGGGGCAGGCAGGAGATGTTTCTCTACAGGAGAAGCAAGAGAGTCAGGGCAGGGAGACAGAGTGACCGCTTCATAATGCTAAAGGACAGCGGTCAGAGGCCCACACTGGGGGGTGCATTCAGAAGGAAGCCAAACGGAGAGGCAAGTCCAGACCTGCTGCAAGAAGGTTCGAGCCAGGCTTGTCAGGAGCTGTGTCGCACTCACTTGGTGGGCAGTTGGGTTCACTCAGACGCAGACTGGGAGTCTTTCATACAAGAAAATTTCATACCAGGGGCTCTGCAGCAAATCCTATCATACAATTAAGGAGAAAATAACCCCAATACTACAAGATTCTTCCAGGAAAGGAAAACCTACCAGGCAGAAATAAGATCAGGAGAAAATTTTTGGTGTGTATAAAATTTTCCATATCTTGATTATAAAGCTATCAAACCTCACTGGACACGAAGAATGAATTTTATTATACATCTATTACATGCCGATAAACCTGACAAAACTTATTTTCAATTTAATAAACTTGCTGGCAGGGACTGACTGGAATATGTCTCAAAGGGGCTGAAACGCCCATTTCCTGATGGGTGAACATATCTGCACACATGTACCAAGCTTCACATATAAGCCCAGTGTCTCTACTCAGACGCTCATAAAGTAAGATGCTGGTCCACAGTGGTCCAAGCAGACCCAGTTCGTCCATTTGGCCACATACTGCCTGCAGCTGCGTCTGGACCTATGAGGCAGAGAGGGGCTGGCCTGAATCCCCAAGACAGCACAATTAAGCAAGTAGAACAGTGAGGCTTCCATGAGAATGTGCCATCAAGCCAACCACATCTGTGGGTGGAGGGGCAAGCATAAATGCAGCTTAGTACAAGGAGTTTTGAGACCCCCCTCCCTGGAAACACGGACAGTGAAATGCATAGGCATGGTCTCCCTAGCACAGACTCTGGGAGTTCTGGTGAGGGGAGAGCCTGGCCACTCAGTGGGCTGCTATTGCTGGGATTCAACATCCGGTGCCTGAGTCAGGGGAGCTCTTTTTTAACTATTTCTTGAAAGGAATTGAAAAACAGCAATAAACAAATAAGAAGAAGTAAGGAAAAGGGAGGAACTAGGGGACACCCATGTATAATAGCTCTCATCTTCCAGCCCTGCTGCAAGCAGCTGATTATAGAGATGGTGGGCTAAGGGCGGGCTCAGGGAGGAGGGGCGAGTGGGAACCAAGGTCTTCAGACAAAAGGCTAGAAGTCTGCAGGAAGGAGCACTCATCTGGACCCTGGCCCAGCTCTTCTTTCCCAAGAGAGTCATACTACTGTCCTACAACCCAGCTAGTAGCCCATGGCGTGGCCTCTGGTACTTCTCCTGCCCCTATGTCTCCAGGCAATGGCCTCCTGAGGAAGAAGTGAGCTCAATGCCCAGATGGCCTACAGTACTTCCTGCTGCCCTGCTGCCGGGTGCCCACACTCATCACTGCTGTGTGCCATCCCACACACTTCCGCAGCCTCAATGGTCTGGCCCTGCCTCCCTACGGGAGTTTTCTGTCTCAAGCCCCTTCCTA
Organism: Thryonomys swinderianus; assembly: GCA_004025085.1. Classification (NCBI taxonomy): domain Eukaryota; kingdom Metazoa; phylum Chordata; class Mammalia; order Rodentia; family Thryonomyidae; genus Thryonomys; species Thryonomys swinderianus. The sequence goes on along the minus strand of PVIC010008342.1, from coordinate 11,745 downwards.
TCTCTGTCAGGCTGCCTCCCCTCCTATTCCCACAGGTCCCTTTTGGATATGCCTGCCTCCTTCAGAAGACAGAGAAAGGCAAGAATCCTCCCAGGGCCGGCAGCAGGCCCAGCTCCCCTAGGCAGCAGACCATCTGGTCTTTGAAGGTGCCGCAGGGCAGAGACCTGGGCCAGGGCCATGGGAGCTGGCTCAGGCCCGCCACCTTCAAAGGACAGCTGGAGTGGTCTCAAAGGCCCTGTGAGACTACAGCCTGGCCCAGCTAAGCCTCATCTAGATTGGAGGCTGAGAAAACATTCCTGCCTGGGGGGAGGAAGCAGGACAACTATGAGTGTCTGGGCTCGTCCCACTACCACCTAACCACAGAAACCAGGGTCCAGACACTGAGGACCACTGAGTAGCACACGGGAGGGGCTTGCGGCCATCCTCCAGGAGGGTTACAGGAGCCGACATGCTCCTGTCCAATCTCTGCATAATTCTTCCTGCTCCCTTGGCCAAACCCAAGGCAGGTCTGATGGGGACCCTCAGCAGGAGGAGTCAGATACCACTGTCTCCTGCTGTGACCTGGCAGGTGACCTCCAGGCCACCACCATCTCACAGCAAAGCAGCACCAGCCCCTGCTCTCTCAGATGACACCACCAAGCCCCTCCTACAGGCCATCCTGGGATCTGGCATCTGGCTGGGCAGAGAGGAGACATGTCAGACTACGGGGACATAGTGGTGTCAGGAGAGTGGTGTCAGGAGCACAGCAGGAGTAGAGACCCAGCCTCTAGGACACAAGGTAACAGCTGACCCCTTCCCGGAAGCAAGCTGGAGTGGCAGCAAAAGGAGCCAGGCCTGAGGAAGAAAGAGCCAGTGCAGCCACAGAAACCACCCCTCAAGGTGAAAAATGAAAGAAATCTTTGTCTCCGACTGGCACGGCACTGGGCGAGGCAAAACAAAATGTCTGCAAGAGCTGTTGGTTATAAAACTCAGAAAAAAAGTTTAAAAGGCTAAAGTTCACTCACTGGCCACGTGGCTCACAAGCAAATCCATGGGAAATTCATGGGAAATCCATGAATTACAGGTTTCTGGAGCATTCTCTACATCTGCTCGGTTTGAGGTGGTACAGAGACACAAGGACCCAGGAGAAAGGTAGCATTCCACTCAGCCTGGGGCCTTTGGAAGGCCCTAAGAAAGCCTTCACATCTCACCCTAACACACACACACACACAGATAGGCGCGTGCGCGCGCACACACACGGGCGCACTCATACCACCCTGGACCACTGCTGCTAAAATAATCTACATTTGATGAGATCCCCTGGGGCCCTGGGCTGGGCAAGTGCCAAATACCAGCAGCTCCTGTGTACCTCCCTCTAGGGAAGTGACAGGCTGGCTAGAAAAAGGATGAGAACAGGGACACTACCTCCCAGGTATGGAACAGAGGGAAAGAAAGAGCAGCAAAGACACCACAGTACCAAGTGGGCAAGTTAGAGTGGTGCACTGGATGGGATGGCTTTTCCCACACAAGCCCCTGACCAGCCAGGGGAAGCAGCGAGTATCCTAAGGAGCACGTTCATTCACTTCCTCAGACAAAACCCCTCACACAACATTCAGACGAGCCAGTGAACCACCAGGAAATAACATCGACCCATTCTTCACTTCACAATTTCAACCGAGATAAATTCCAGGCAGATTAAAGGGTTAAATAGCTTTCCATAAACAAAATGTTAAAGCAACCCCCCAAAACATCCACCAAATACAAAAGCAATGTTAAGCATGTATATCCCCATATGGCTGCATGTGTGCGCACACAGGCACGCACAAATGCGCGCGCACACACACACACACAGGAAAACAGATACGGCAGCATATTTTTTTAAACATTCTGTAAATCTAAATGCGATATAAGCAAAACTAAAAGGCAAAAGATAAAGCGAAAACATATTTGCAACAAACATGACAAATGTAACTATCCTTAATATATAAAGCACTGCTAAGGTTTATTCTTAAAAAACTCCAAACTCCTTACATAAGGGAGGAAGAAAACAATCAAGGTGAATGTCCCACAGTCCCTAGGGACAACTTGAGAAGCTACAGGAAGGCCAATGCCAATGAGGAGATGCCATGTCCTCCCATCCTATTAGCGATGGGGGCAGCTGGGGTTCAGTAAGGTGGAGGCAGTGCAGTGAGCCAAAATGCACAAGTCCTGTGCAAATGATCAGGCAGAGGGACCACACTCTAATCCTAAACCTCTGCTCCAAGGAGTCCAGAAAGAAGTCATCAGAAGGCTGAAGTACGGCAAAACAAGAAACAAGAAATGAGGAACAACCTAAAGAACACGAGTTAAATCATGTGACACATCTGTGTAACAGCAGCTTTACATGGCATCATATGTGTGAGTGGAGAAATGCTCACAGGCAAAGTGAAAACAAGGGAGGCCACACACCACATTTTCCCCATGAGACGCATGAGGGACTCGTGCCTGGGCTATGAGGTGTAGAATGGAACTGCCAAACTGGAGGAGTGTTTGGCATCTACTTTGCCATCTACTTCCAGGCATGTACCAAGAGAGCTGGAACTGGTGTTCCAAAGAGCAGCACACGCCATGGTCAGAGCAGCCATGTCACCACCACCCACAGAATGTCCACAGAAGAAAGGAAAGACCACGGCCCATCTGTGCGTCAAAATTCAACACAACACTGCATAGGAGTACTTGAGCACACATGAGGCTGATAAGAACACTGCAGAGTAAAGCGCTCAGGCCATTTAACAGGTGTGCTGCACTCACACAAGCACAAGATAGAATATATGAAAACAGCTAGTCACTGGAGATTCTGCGGATTTGGTACTGTAGGTCACAATTGTGAGGGTGAACATTTGAAATGTGTCTTACTGAATGTTGATGACTGGCAGGAAGTATGTGACAATGACCATGGGGACAAATCTTAATGCCCAGCTCAGAGATGAAGCCAATGCCAAGGACCATATGTTACTGATTCCTTTTATAGGAAATATTAAGATCAGTAAATCCACAGAGGCAGGGTGGAGACTAGCCCTCTGGGTAGATAAGAGGTAAGAATAAGGAGTGTCTCCATGGACATGGTGTTTCTTTTTGGAGTGAGGGAAATATTGTAGAAAATATTGTAGGAAGAGGTGATAGTAGAGCAATGTTTTAGTGTTCTAGAAACCACTGAAGTGTACACTGTAAGTAGGTAGCTGAATGGTGTAGGAATTAGATCTCAAACCAGTAGCACACCAGGCACGGTGGCACATACCTGTGACCCTAACACTTAGGAGTCTGAAGCAGGAGGATCACTGTGAGTTTGAGGCCAGCCTGGGCTACTTAGTGAGTTCAATGCCAGCTTGGAACACATAGTGAGACTCTGCCTAAAAAATCAAAAACAACAAAAAGTTATGATACACCAGCCAAAGTGGCTCCTGTGACAAGATGCAAGCTGGAGAGAACTCAGCCCCTCCTTCACTTCCAGTTATGGGAGGACACTTAGCACTGACCAACACCCCACATACAGGACCCTGTGCCCAGGAGGCACTGGGATGCTGCCAGTGAGGCTCTCCAAGCCTCTCCCAAGCAAACATGTCACTGTACACAATGAGGGAGAAGGGGCACACATGTCACCACTGAATCAAGCAAACCTGTCAGCACTCTTGGACTGAACAAGAGGTGGAGATGAGGGCAGGGGATTTAGCTCAAGTGGTACCACACCTACCTTGGAAGTACAAGGGCCCAAGTTAAAATCCCCAGTACCAAAGGAAAAAAGGGGGGGAGATGAATACAAACAGGTGAAGTTCATAGAGCAAGGTGGACCAGCAGGTGCACTCACCAGCTTGGGCCACTGCTGGGTCCCCAGAGCCTGGACTGGCTGACACACAATAAGTGCTCTGTACAGTCCTTGGCCAAAGGACTCAAATCATTCTGACCCTGATCACAAGTCACCAGCTGAACAACCCTAGGATGCCAACCAGGTAGAGCTTCTCACATGTGCAGGGCAGAGAGCCAGGAGTGACCAACACATCCAAGTTCTACTTCCCACCCACCTATCCCCTGCATGCCTCAGCAAATGGTAAACACCTCCCTGCCTTGAGCTTATTTGTTCAACCTGCCCCTTAGGAGCAGCGATTAACAGGACCAGTCGAGGCCCTCAAGGCTTCAAGTAGAGAAAAGCTCCGGCTTACCCCTTGACCCAGTCACAGTATCAGTCAGGCAGATGGGAGATCCCGGCTTCTGGAGTCCCAAGCACTATGACTTTGGGCAGAATGTGGCCTGCTGCTTCCCTGTGTCTGTAAAAAGGAGACAGCACTGGAATCCACTTCTAGAGAGAGCCATGGAATCCCTGAGCTAATGTCCAGAGTTGGTGTTGTGACAAGAATCTCTGAGGCAGGCCCATCTGGTTAGCCCCATATCCACCACTGTGTCTGAGCTGCTCTGTCCCTGAGTAGCCATATCCTCTCCACCCAAAGCCTTCCACTGGAGCTGCCTGCCAGGATCTGGTCCCCATGACCACCATGCCAAGCATCCTTGAGATAGCAGAGTGCTGACAGCTCCAAGGACATGGCTCTGACATCTACCAGCACCATGAGTGTCACCATGGCTACACAGTCAATACTCTCCCCTAGTCTGGTCCTTCCTCAAAACCCCTCGCCTCGAATATTATCAGCCCTCTTGACAGCTGAGTGCAGCATCTTCTACATGCTGCTCTTGTCTGGGTCCACCATGCAGGGAGATGGGCAGCAAATGGGGAGCACAGAAGGGAAAAAATGGAAGCACTGCTTTTGTAAATAAGGAGGAGATGAAGGATTGAAGGGAGAGGAAAGGAATGGGAAAAAATAAGAATCAAGATATATTATGTACAGACACAAATTCCCTATGATAAATGTGATCATTATATATACATATAAAGTTAAATTTTTAAAAACACCCGAGTTAAGTAGACAGCATTTGCAACAAGTTTGGAGAGGGCAAGGAAAATAGGTTCACAGCTCCCAAAGTAAGCACAGCCAACACAGCTCCCCCCAGGAGTACTCTGGGAGGAGGTAGGGAGACTCACTCATTGGAAACAGGATGACATAGGTTCTTCCAAAGCCTTTAAAGTCCTTCTCTCCCCTAGGGGGAGATACTAGGAAACACTTCTGGCCAGGAGACCATACCAGAAAGAAGAGAAATCCCTGCCAGGCAAAGGCAGGGCTGAAGCTGGCCTCCTCATGCCATAGTTCCCACAATACCCTGTGCCTATGGCACTATGTCCCAAGCCCGTAGATTCAGCATCAGGAGCAGGCTAGTGGCTGCTGTCAACCTCTAGGGGTCCCATAAGGCTGCCCTCCCTGACTCAGACCCACTAGGAAAGGGAGCCTCCACGAGGACATCAGCACAAGGGACCTGAAGTTCGCAGAAGAAAAGGAGGTGTCCACTGTGACCTCCCAGGCCCGAAGAACTTTCTTTGTAGCTTCAGCAGAGAAAACAGAGCACCCTGAGCACTTCTGCAGCCAGCCCAGACTGACCCACTTCTGTGATGCCCTTTCACAGGTGCCCACCGAGCTGTGTTCCTGCTCACCCCCACCCCCCAGCCCTACACCTAGCAGATGGCCCTGTCTCTCAGGTGGAAAGACAAGTATGCAAACCAGATGGGTATGAGGCTGCAACTGTGTGAAATATCCACACAGAGAAGACTGGAAAAATGCTGTGGAGTGAAGTCTGAGTGATCCCTACAAACAATGAGGACTTAAGAGATTTATTTCCTTCATTTGTTTAGGGGTGTTCCACAAGGAATAGGCATTCCTTTGCAGAAGGAGATAAAGCCCCTTTTTCTTTAAAAGAGGCTTTTTAAAAATGCCTTAAAACCCTCCAATACCCTTCCTTCCCCACCCTCACCCCATACACACATGCGCACATGTGCACATGAACACACCTTCATAGCCACTCCTATGACTTTCCAGCCTTATCTCCAGGCCATACTTGACCCTGTCTCATGTCCCAGTCTACTGATCTTCAAGCCCTAACCCAGCAGGGCTGGAGGTGCCTCCCTCTGGCCCAGCCCAGTGGGCTTTACATCATCTGCAGGGTCACCACCAGATGCTCCCTGGGAAGCCTGCCCAGCCCTGTCCCCAGCCCCTGAGGCACTAGGAGAACATCTACCTCAGCAAGCACCACCCCAGCCCAGCAACTGTAGAGCATGGATGCCAGAGCCCATGTCACCGCCACATCTACCTTCCCTGCATGGCCCTACATGGAACACTGAATCCCACAGAAGTCAGCGGGTGCCCAGGGGATGCTGAACGGCTCAAGGTCCCTCCAGTCAGCACTAAGGATGCTATGGGTCAGGCTACAGCTTTCAATTGCCCAAATGTCTTCCTCTTTTAAAATCTTATCAGTCCCCTGGTGCCTCAGGTTCAGGGTTTTGGAAGGGCTTAGAGCTAGTGATACGTGTGCACAAATGGCCTTTATAGGAGGACCTCTGGCCTGACACAGGGAAAAAAGATGGAGTCCAGAGCCAACATTAGGGGAATGGGATGGAAGAACAGCACCCTGCAGGGCTCAACATGTATAACAGTAAGGAGCTGCTCCAGGCAGAGAGCAGAGCTCCCTGTCTCTACCAGCGAGACAGAGAGGCAGTGGGACAGTGGTCCAAGGCTCACATCGCCTCACATTAGTCCTCCGATAAACACTGAGCCGCAGAAGTGAGCAGACAAGTCCAGCCGCCCAGCCTCAGGAGCAGCTGACACCTAAGTACTTGCTGCTCACACTGCATGTGGGAGACTGCGCACAGAGCATGCCTCATGCCCACAACCAGCCCTCCTCTCAGGAGTAGGTCTCTGCCCACTATGAGTGGTAGTGACATCCTGCACACTGAAGCTACCGGACTGAACACACAGGGCCCGGATAGGAGAAACCCGCCCACGTACAGACCCATACCTCCCTCCCTGCCCAGCACCTGGTCCTGTGTGGGTCTCATGTGTGTGTTTATGTACAAGCCTTTGTGCCTGTGCATGTGCGAGGGAGCCAGAGAAGAAAGGTCCAACAAGAGGGAACTGCAATTACACATATCAGTGTTGTTATAGCAACTTAGACTCCACGTCAAACAGAATGCCAGCCAGGCACCCCCAGTCACCTCACAAAATGACGCCCGGAATCAGCAAGAGAGAAGCATGATTACTAAGAGCACAAAAGGGTATCAGAATGCCAGCAATGCATGCTCCCCTGCCTCCAAACAAAGTGGCTGCCTTCACCTAAACCTCTTCCCTTGTCCCTGGGAGGAGATGAAGAGCTCAAAGGTCTGGTCCTACCTCGGCCCACTGGCTATCTCCTTGCACTATCAGCCCATCCTCTCTCTCTCCAGGGTGGCGGCAGCCAAGCACCACAAGGACAGTGCCTGAGTCATGAGGGGGGGGCAGAGGAGCATAATGGCACAGCCCACTGGTCCCCACACTGAAACTATCAGGCAGGCAAAGAGTCTGGCTGCAGGAGCAGGAAGGAAGTTGGTGGACCAAGGCAAGGCGAAGAGGGGAGCCAGGATCCCTTTAGCTTTGGGGATCCCTCATCAGGGAAAAGACAGCCTAGCTTTCCAAGACAGAATGGGAATGAGCAGATCTTACTCAGACTTCTGACCATCATTTCATGTAGCACTCGGGACAGTGGGGAAGAGACTTCTAACATCACCATTTATCAGCCAGGAAGCTAGGGCTTACAGAATTCAGATTGCTCCAAGTCACCCAGCTGGTCAGAGGCCAGTATGGATCCCTCTCTAGCCAAAGCTGTGCCCATTTCACCCACCAGGTTTTGGCACCTCCTCTGAGCAACAAGCACTATAAGCAGCTATAGCAGGGAGGCTGGGAGCACAGAACACTAGAGTAAGAGCCTGGTATCCACAGCCTAGCTTCCCACGAGGTTCAGAAGTAACCAACACAGGCTCAGCTGATAAAATGGTGGCCCATCAAGAGGGTCACCACATGCCTACCGCATCCAGGAATAGCTCAAAGAGGCACACAAGAGGACTTCCAAGAGAAGCAGCCACACTATCCATACAAGGCTCTCAGGCCCCAGCCAGATACCAGGCCATCAGACCGGGCTGGCAAGAGCTGACTGGTCTTAGTTATTTTCTCAGTGCTGAGACAAAATACCTGATCCCCAAAGTTAAAGGAGGAAAGGTTTATTTCAGCTCACAATTTGGTGACCAGCTCCTAAGAGGAGGGCAGGTTGTGGGCACACTTGGCTGAGTCCAAGGCAGGGTAACATGACAGAGGGGCATCACAAAGAAGAGAAAGCTGGTGGCAGGCAGAAGACAGCAAAAATAAGCACAGGACTAGCAACAAGCTATGACCACAGCTTTGTCTGTGCCATATATCTCCCACCCTTAAACCTACCACTGAAACCTGAATCAATCCCGGCATCATGTCTTTGATCCCAGCAGCATAAACCCTAGATCCAATTATCCCCAAAAAGTCCCATCTATAACTATGTGAGGCTTTGGGGAACCATCTACATACAAACACTGGCCTAGCCCTCACCAAGGCCTATTGCCCATGGCAACATCAACTCCAACCTAGGACCTTTTTCGCTGACTCAGTCAGCTTCTCATTTTAGCTTTGAAGCTTCATAAGCAAGGTGATGGAAATAGTTCACAGCAAGGTCAATGTGGCGGAGGCTGGAGGGAAAAGCTTTGGCCCGTAACCGGGGTCCTAGAGGCATATTCCACTAGAGCCCCAAGAAGCTCAAAGGAAGTATTAGGAATACCAGGAGCTCATAAGAATTTCAAAACCTCCCAAATGATTTGAGGAAATACTGTTCCTTCCTCACACTGGGGGAGGTAATTATGTAAAGGCAGAATGGATGGTTATTTACTGGACAATACTTTGTCAGATGCTCTCCTGAGTATGGCACTCAAGGTCAACAAGAACCCCATAGAAGTACACACATCAGCAGAAACATCAAAATATTGCACCTTCTGAGAGCCTTCACTGGTCCCTCAGCTTCCTGGAGCCTCAGTGTCTTCTTACATAAAGTGGGAACAACCACACCTATCCTCCTACTATCACCACCCCCATTAGGTGACACAGATGAGCCTACTTTATCACTGGAAAAATACCTGTACCTCCCACACCTAGGTCCTGTCCTCTTCTTGGGAACAAATCAACAACTCCTCTCTTCTCCAAAACTTATCCCCACTTCCCGCCCCTCCCCCGACTTCACCCCATCAACTAGTACTTGCACTCAAGGCCAGACCAGTGGCTTGGGAAGCCCTGAACCTCCAGCCACTTTATTGGAGGCCTGAAAAGATAAGGTGTCAGTGGACTAAAGGCCTACAGGGGTGAGGTCGGGTACACAGGACATGCCTAGGTTGATGAGGGTAGAGGACCAAAGCACCATGTGGGCACTGTCCAAGGTGCTGAGAGCAACAGGCCCTAAGCAGCATCCTGGCCGGGCCTGTATCCCCCTCTGAGTCTCACTGCTCCACATCTGGCCCAGCCTCAAGCTCAGCCCTGCCACAGCTGATAGCCCTACTGCATGGCACGGGACCAAGGACACAGGGAAGTTTGCTAAGGGCATTCTGAGCACAGGTACCAATATAGGCATTTGAACCACATTATTTTTTATAATTGCACATATGTATGTAATTAGGTCTTCTTGGGTTTTGTTTTGTTTTATTTTGTCTACTGTGGGTGAAATCCAGGGTCTCACATATGCTACACAAGTGTTCTACCACTGACCCCTTCATGATTCTTTTTAAAATGTTCACAATTCTGGTAGGTCATTACAGGGAGGACACTAATTGTAAGAATAAGTTGGCTTATATAATGAGCCAAGGCCAGCCTGGACTACACAGTGAGACCATGTCTCAAAAAAAAAAAAGAAAAAGAAAAAGGAAAGAAAGAAAGAATAAGCTGGCTGCAGATATTAGCATCTTTCCTATTTCCTTTTAAAAATCACACTAAAACAGGATGCCACCCATGAACTAACAAAGAATAAGTTTTAAAACCTAAACTCATATTTAGAAAAAAATATATAGGAAACACAATTTTCAGGCCCAAATCTCACTGAAGACTACTACTGGGAGCAATGAGGAGGCAAGGTCCTGGTGGGGTGGGGGTAAACAGCACAGACCCCCAGGGCCTGAGGGCTGCAGAGACAGGTCCCAGTTAGCACCTGTATGAAGGTCCTCCTTCAGCATGGTGTGCAGCACAGGTCTGCAAAGCCTTATTCTTGGGGACCAGACCCAGATCCTCCAGACAGCTTCATCTGCCAGAAGCAGTATGCTTCTGCACAGCATCAGGAGGGGGTCTGGTCCCCACAGTGCTGCCTAGCCCTTGTCTCTACCCCCACAACTACAGAAAAGGGCCGACACATCCTCACAAAGAGATGACCAAAGAAAAAATCAATTCCAAAATGAACAATAAACCCTGAATAACCAAAACAATCCTGAGAAAGAAAAATGGAGTCATACCTTCCTGATTTCAAAACTTGCTCCAAAGTTACAGTCATCAAAATAGTGTGACAGTGGCTCAAAGACAGACATATAGACCAACAGACTAGAATAGACAGACCAGAAATAAAACCCATGTACATGACCAACTGATCTTCATCAAGGGTAAGAATAATGGCCAAGAATAATCTAAAGGACTATCTTTTCAACAATGGTGCTGGATAAATGAAACAGCCAGATGCAAAAAAAGATGTTGTACTCTTACCTCAAACCATACACAAAAATTATATGAAATGTATCAAAGAACTAAATGTTTACATTTGGTACACTAAAATTACGAGAAAACTCCATCGCATTAAATTTCACAGTGACTTCTAAACTATGACACCAGAAGCACAGAACAAAAGAAAAAAATAGACAAATGAGACTTAATCAAAATTAAGAACATTTGTACATCAGAAAATACCCTCAAAAGAGTACAAAGCCAACTCACAAAGCAAGGGAAAACATTTGCTTTTTGTTTCTTTGTTTTGAAACGGGGTCTAGTACACACTAGCCTTCAATTCACTAAGGAACCCAGGCTGGCCTCAATTTGGGATCCTCCTGCGTGCTTGGTTTACAGACATATATCACATGACTGGCATAGAGAAAAATACCTGTAAAGTATGTGTTTATCAAGGGTTTAATGTCCAGAATATATTTTCTACTTTCTTATATTTAAGTAAAATTTTTGTTTTATATTTACAGAAATATATCCAGGTTTACAGATAAGTTGTGAAGACACAGTTGCCATTTTACACTATACACAGCTTCAATTATTATTAACATTTCACATTAGTAGGGCACATTTGTCTGAGCTAATGAACCAATAACACTGCATTCTTTTTGTTTTGTTTTTATTAATACATGTTCGCAATACATAATGATGATATTCCTTGTGAAGAGTTTGTATATAACACTTCTTAATTCTTCTTTCATCCCCTTCCCTTCCCTGCCCTCCCTCCTCTCAGCTCTTGATTCCTTTCCTATTTGAGATCTATCACTCTACTTCCTATTATCTATATTTTATTTTGTTCTTTAATTATGCAGAATACATTTTAAAATCTAAAACTCCATGAAAATCTATTTTTAAAGTAGGACAATGATAAAGACCAAAAAGAGTGAACAAAATGAGATGAAAAATGAAATCACTTATAAAGAGAAGAAAAACCAGGCAGCCTTCAGATTCTTTGAAGCCCATTTAAAGTCAGAAGGTAGTGGAGTTATCTCTACAAAACAGTAAAGAATAAGGATCCTGGGCCGGAGGGTTAGCTCAGTGGTTCCGGTGCCTG